>CAUYRH010106684.1:0-13285 GCA_963574655.1 Perodicticus potto
TTTTTTTTTTGTGAGACAGAGCCTCAAGCTGTCACCCTGGATAGAGTGCTATGGCATCACAGCTCACAGCAACCTCCAATTCCTGGACTCAAGCGAGTCTCCTGCCTCCGCCTCCCAAGTAGCTGGGACTGCAGGCGCCCGCCACAACGCCCGACTATTTTTTGGTTGCAGCCGTCATTGTTTGGCGGGCCTGGGCTGGATTCGAACCCGCCAGCTCAGGTGTACGTGGCTGGCGCCTTAGCCCACTGAGCCACAGGCGCCGAGCCATGAACAAAGTATTTATATCACTTGAGTTATTTTATAGAAAACTTTTTGAAACCTCACTCAATTTTCTTTCTTTCTGTCTTCTAGTTCATCATTCTTGTTGTTGATAGCATTGACAGGGAACGACTCGCTATTACAAAAGAAGAATTATACAGAATGTTGGCTCATGAGGTAAATTCTGAAAGTAAATCATTACAAAACAATGGAGTAACTGTTCTTTGGCTTTTCTTTTTTACTGAGATTAGTGTAGTACGATATTGGTCATCCTATCAACACAAGTTTATACATTAAATTGACAAAAATCTTGATGTCAAAAATGTACGTTCTTTTTTCACGCTTAAAAAAAGCTGACATATTAATCTGTGCACTATTGCGGAGGTTTTTCAAAGTTAAAATTACGTATGCATATCTTAAGAAGTCTGGTAAAGTGAAGTAAGGAAAAGGAAAACTTATGTCTTTTCCCTTGGAGCTTATAATAACTAAAAGATCTTTAATGAATAATTGGAGATCACTTAATTGTAAATATTTCATATATATTAAAAGAGCACAATACAACGCATTCATATGCTGCTATTCAACGTAGGGTATGCAGGGTCTTACAAGACCTCTCCCATCTGATTTTCTACCCTTCGGTCTCAGGTATCCACTATCCTAAAAGTAGTGGTTATTATTCTTATGTATATTTTTATATTTTCTCTGTTTTTATGTGTCTAAATTATGTAGAACATTATATTCATCTTCTTAAAACTTTGTCTAATAATGTCATAACGTGCATATTGTTCTTGCTTTCTTCTGGACAACATTGTGATTTACCCATGTTAGTATGTACTTCTTTAGTTTATTCCTTTCACAAGTATGTAGTTTTCCACAGTGTGAATATAGCACAGTTGATCTTTTTAATTTTTTATAGTATAAACTATGCTGAAATGCATATTAACTGATGACCTTATGTTGTATAAAGACTGATAAGTATTGCCCAGCTCCTATCTCCATTACTCTCCTTTAAATTATGAAGAAAGTGTAGTATTTGGCAACATACTACGTACTGTACTTGCGCATAAGAATGTTGCTCATGTGGTTTTGAGTCAGTATTTACGATTCAGGTTTCCTTTTAGTTTGACCACGTTGGCCCATAAATTTAAAAATAACTTAATTAATTATCTTATGTTAATCTGTCTTTGTTAGAGTGAATCATGGTTATTTGTGTGTTATTTTCTTTTCTTTTTTAAGATAGTGGTAAGGCGTGGTTATTTGTGTGTTTTTTTTCTTTTTTAAGATAGTGTTTCACTCTTTTGCCCAAGAGGTGCTTGGGTGTAGTGGTCCAATCATAGCTTGTTGCAACCTCATAAGTCCTGTACCTCCAGCACATGCACCATGCTTGGCTGGTTCTTGTTTTTAATTTTTTATAGAGACTTGTTATGTTGCCCAGGCTGATCTCTTAGACTCGTGCCCTTCAGAGATCCTCCCACCTCAGCCTCCCAAAGTGCCAGAATAACAGGCATAAGCCACCATGCTCAGCAAGATTATTTTAATACAAATTTAACATTAAATCTTAGTGCCTGCTCATTTTACAATAGAGACATTTCTTTATAACAGTTCAGCTGAGTATGCTTCACCCTGCTGCTTCATTAGTTTAATTTGAATTGTGGTATTTCGCATATTAGAAGTATTTTGTCTTGGTTGCAGGATTTGCGGAAGGCTGCAGTCCTCATCTTTGCAAATAAACAGGATATGAAAGGGTGTATGACGGCAGCTGAAATCTCCAAATACCTCACCCTTAGTTCAATTAAGGATCATCCCTGGCACATTCAGTCCTGCTGTGCTCTAACAGGAGAAGGGTAGGTGTTTATTGGCCTGAGGGGAGCTATGCCTTCTTTCAAAGTTCCCGCAGCTTTCTTAGGCCCACTTGTTTTCTTGCTGGATCCTGTTTCTTTCTTTTGCTGTTGCTCTTAACTAAAGGTGGTTTTTATATTGTGTATCAGAGCTATAAGGTTGAAATGATTTTAGTAAACTCTCTTTTTATAATGTTTTTATATATATATATATATTTTTTTTTTTTTATTGAATCATCGCTGTGTACAATAATTCAATCATGAGGTACAGTATGCGGGCTTCAGATACAATCAGAGATATTTTCATCAACCTGATTGCGATAACATTCAAGAGACTTTGTCATTACTATGTGAGAACATTTTTGATCCGTGTTTAGAAGTTCTAAACTTCTTTTTATAATGTTTAATGTAAATATAATGTTCTACCAAAAAAATTGGTAATAAACTTTTGAATTAATGTTTTAATTCAAATCTTTTTATAATCTTTGTTGCTTTTATCATGAAAACCATAATGTCAACTGAATTAAAGAGGAAGTTTTAAAGAGATTTTACATTTTCTACAAGAACTTAAACCTAAGCTCTCAGCTTTCCATTTGTTATCCTCCTTTATTACTAGGAGTCCTTTTGGAAGACAACTACCAGACAATAAATAATTGAGACAAACGCCACTGTGGTATATAGGCTTTTGTTCCTAGTAATTTGACTGTGGATATTAGGCCAAGGAGAATCCACTGTGTTATATATGGATTACCCAGCTTGTATCAGAGAACTAACCAGTTTGTCCTCAAGTAAACCAAACTTTCTTAGTTTTGTAAGAAACTTTCTTGTAATATTTCTCAGAAATAGCTTGCAATGTAATAGCTATGTGTAGACTTTTTAAGAGTGGGTCGTAAGCATTCCATTCCTTAGAATTTAAGGGGGTTTAGGTAAAGTTCTTGCTCTCTTTCCATAGTGATTTTGTTCATTTTAAAGAAGGAGGAAGCAGGTACTTGGTAATCTTGATGGCAAAACTGTCAAAGTTGTACCTTGAATAAGTGACTAAAGCAGTTTCCCACATTACTCCACTGGTGAAGATCATTTTGTTTAAGCGAACCTTCCATTTAAAAATTCCTCTTACTGTGTCGCTTTACTTTTGACTCTGCAGTATATAAATAATGATTGGAGTACCAACCTTTGGGTAAGACTTAATAATGTTTTCAGTTTTTAAGTATAAGGTTTTTAATTTTGATAATACTTCTATTTTTTGTTCAGGTTATGCCAAGGTCTAGAGTGGATGACCTCCCGGATTGGTGTGAGATAACTTTTTTGCTTGAAAGAGACTGCTCTATTTATTCTGTGACATGAACACTTTTTCCTAGTACCTTTGGCTGCTAAGGCAGCAGCATGTTTAATTTATAACAACACAAACCTCTGAGCAACACTTGAATCAAGTGCAGCTGAACTGGAACATAAAAGATTTTTTCTTCACTTTTTTTTAATGCACTAATCTTCAGTTGGATGAACATAATGTATAACCATGTTTTCAGCAACAGAATTCTTCTGTTTATTCTAATTATTCAGTGACTGCCTTGTAAGAAATGTTTGTCATATGTTTAATGTTTTCGGAAGTATTGTTATAACCTTAATGACCAATTTCTTTAAATTCTTGACCACCATCCCTCCTGGCCAGGTAATTACTAGCTCAATAGAATAGTAGTGGAAGTCACCAGGTTCTGCTTGCAAATTTCTCCAGCACTAAATATTTGTTCCTTCTATAAACCATTTATCTTTTGGACAGAACTTTTTATAAAAAAAGAAATCTACTGAGACTGAAGGAAGAGCAAACATCAGGAGTACTTGCCTTTAAGCTTCTACATGTTATTACAAGTTATGGAATAATTTTTTTAGGTCGCTATTAGCATGGGAATTAAATAGGCTGTTTATTTTTCTAAAGGAATTCAATTCATTTTTCTGCCTTCAACGTCTGGTCAAACACTAATCAAGGTTAAATATTTGTTTGAAAGCTCAGTTTGAATACTATTGGATAAATCTGGTATTTCAAGAATATCACATTATTCAGTGCATAAAATACTACTGGAAGTTATTAAAGCATACCAGCACTAAAAATAAGACACTTGGAAATATATTTCACTGTCAATTAACCAACAACTTTATTGTCAGTAAAATATCAACCTATACTGTTTATAAAAGAAATCACATCTGCTTTGGACAGGAGCTAAAGCTGCAGTATGAATAGTAAGTTGTTTTTTCTTTTTCTTAAAATTTAAAATGTGTCTGTCATACCATTTTTACCACCAGCAGTATATTACTTTAAAAAACCACGTGGCTTTCCTTGACTCTATTTTAAGATGTTATGTAATAGATTTGAAATAACTGCCATCTTTGTAGTTATGCCTCGAGCTCTAAAATCTTATAGGAAACTGCTGAATTTAATCCTCGCTTCTCAAATATTACTGTAAGACTCAAAGTTGATGTTCTTAACAACTTACAAATTAAGAAGTAATTAAAATGAAAAAGTCATAACCCATCAAAAGTTTACTTGATAGCATTAAAAAGTTTTTGAGGCACTTGTCTAATACTAACAATAAACAGTGTATACCTTAAATTAAGAGGGGAGACAGGTACTGTAATTTCCATCCTGCTTATTCACATGTGTGATTCTTGCTAATGAAAGGGATAAAATGCATACTTACAGAATAATACTTCATTTTTGCAGTATTTTTTACTTTGGATCAAAAGTAAGATTCAGTGTTCATAACAGTATCACAGTATCTGTTCAAAAATGGTAGTTTGATTTTAATATTTTTTATTTGTAAGTTGATTTAAATTTTGCTCTGTTTTGAGTGTACTAGATTTATTATATTTAGTTAATTTAGTCAAATGTGGTAGCATTTTTCCTATTTCTCTTTAATGGTAGCATATCCTTGAACTGAAAACTGGCCTGAGGAAAGCTTTCTGGACTTCAGAAAATAGTTGTTTAACTTTGTTTGGAACCTTTTTCTTAGTGATTCTGTACCAAATAGAGGGTAAGTTTAGTTTAGCTTTTAATGTAACTCATAATCAAGGACATAAGAGAAAAGCAGACATTGTCAGTGTGGCTACTTCGTGGTGTGTGTGGAAATGGTTGTGGGGTGGGGGGGAATTAACAAAATGCTGTTTACCTGAAGCACATTTTGCCTGGATTTCTAGTGGGTTATATTGTTTACCATAAATTCTGGGGATAAGTCTCATAAGTCTGTCCTGAGAAAAAGCATATGTGGTATTCCTGTATTTGTTCTCATGAAATGATTATCTGCCTTTTTGTATCTAAGAAGATTGGCTGACTCAGTTTTCTTCTATCAAATGGTATGGTTATTTTTTATATTATACCACATCAGCATTATATTGAAAGTGTTTTTAACAGTTGATTGTACTTATCAAATAACTACTAGTATAGACTCAAATTTACTATTTAGTTTTTAAAATACAATTTATTTTATTTTCTATATCTGTTTTTTAAAAATATTTTATTAGTTTTGGATTAGAAATGATTTATGTTAGTTGTATATTGAAGATAACATTGGCATCCCAGGAGATTTTGTGCTGATTGGGAAAAGTTCAAATAATTCATGTAAGGCTTTTTAAAAGTATTTTTTTAGGTTTTCAGTCCGATCTTTCCTGTTAGAGTACTATGAAAACTGATTTCCTTTACTCCAAGAGAATGTTTTGCCCCAAGCAAGTTATCTAATCCTAGAACATTGATTTTGACATTCATTATAAATCAACCAACTATAAGGTGTCTGTTGAAAGGTAAATTTGTAATTAGTGCCTTTATTCATATTTTGAGATTAGTTCTCAATTTTGTACTCTACCTGTTCTTCAGACATCACGGTAACAGCCAATTAGTTGAACAGTTTGAGTCTCACCTTCCCCTTCCACTGCGCGTGCTGCCCAACAGAGTTTCTAGTAAGCGGGAAGCAAGGGAGTCAGCTCACATCCCCTGCAGGAGACTATTCTGCCTTTTATTTTTAATTTGAGGATAAAGAGTTTAAATTCTAACTGAAATCTTTTTGTTACAGCTAAAATGGAAAACTATTCTGTAGGTCAAATTATGGAATTTTTCTTAATTTTGAACATGTTATGTTCTTCATCTTTAAACCCCTCATTCTTATTGAAGCCCATTTGGTAACTCTTTTAGAATAAGCAGGCTCCTTTATAAGGGAATAGACTGTATATTTTTTATTAATGTAATTTAATTGCTTAAAACCTGGAATATTAATATATATAAGCTGTTGAAAGATTATGTAATTTTTGCTTTTAGTTTCTTATATTAGTATGCATAAAGGTGTACTTACTTTTATATTCATTAGAGGAAAGATATTAAATTCAAATTTCATAACTAAAAATTTTTAATGACTACCATCCCTATAGCTATAGTCACTTTAGTTATGCATAATTTAACTTTTGCTATCTATAAAGGAGAAAATAGTTATTTTCCTGTGGAAACAGTGAGTGGTACATATATAGGGAGTGTTGTAAACAGTATTCTCTGAAGAGCTATGGGAGTACAAAGCAAAGAAAATTTCAAAGAAAACAATAAAAGCTTTCTTTAAAAAAAATCTTTCTAGTGTAGTATCTTAGGACAAATTATAATAAACAGAATTATTTCTGATTGATTAATCCTGATTTAATCCTTAACTGTGTAAAATCATATCCGTAGAAAAACATACTGGTAGGCCTATGGTTGGATGAATTTCATTAGAATCTATCTTTGGTGGCCAGCTTTATGAGTCTAACTCTTCATGTGTGGCTTTGGACTCACAAAGTTTCACATCTAATTCAATTCTAAGAATTGTTTACATTTTGTTGGGGTAAAGTCACTTCTGTGCACAGCATGTTATCTTGTATCTGGTAGAATGTTGTGCTGGTTATCCAAAGAAGTGGATTTGAATGTAAACTTGGCATTTGTCAGTTGTCTAATTGACCTTGGACAGTTACTGTCCATGACCTTCCTTTTTTTCCTCATACTGAGAAACTTAAACCAGAGTTCTATAATATGTTTTGGTTTTAAAATTCCAAATTCTTGTATACGGTCACTAAAATTTTTTAAAAACCCAAATATTAAGGAAATGCACTTAGTATGAGGTTAAATTTATTTTTTTTTCTGTTTTTGATTTTCACCTCTGTTACTTCATATAACAGAATACAATCATGGTACAGTAGGGAAAAAAGTTACCAGTTCGTAACTCTTGTTCCACTTTAATTGAACAAACAGCCAATGACAATGCAAAAGAGAAAACAAGCCATATTGCTAAGAAAATACTAAGCTGCTTATAAAGCACTCGTGTGTGTTAAGAATACTCTGCTGGAGAATTTACTTCACTTATTTTCCTGGCTTTTAGTAATTGGATGGAATTGGTTAGTTAGCTCAGAATTACTGCCTTTTGGTGCCACCCCAAACTACAGTTCTCTTTATTGAAAGGACAGTGTAGCCAAGGTGTCAATATTTTACAGATGTCTACATAAATCTAAAAGTGGTTTATATTTGCCATTTTTAAGTAGTTTGTTATTTTTATTTATTACTCTGAAGACTAAAATCCAAAAGCCAGGTTCCAAAGAAAGTATATTTTAAGAATTTTCTAGGTGACCAAAGCTAAATAGAGATCAATATAAAAAAGAAATTCAAGTATTCCATTTTAAATTTAAAGTAGAAAAGTATGTTCAACAGAACTGTAGTCAGCTTTAAATGTAAGAAATGTTAACTTAGAAGTTTGGAGCCTTCTCTCGAAACAAAGTCAAAACACTTCAGAAGTAAAGACAAACTTGGAATGGGAGAGTCCTCAAAAGAATATTAGGTAAGAAAATATGTGAATGAAAGCGGTGAATTTCTCCTCCTTCCCCCTGGTAAGGCACTTAAAAGTACTAGAAATTATAGTCTTTTGTCACAGAACTAGATGTCATATGTTATTTTTAATGTGGCCAAAAGACTGAAGAATGATGAGATGTTTAGAATTTGGAACTGTAGTTACGTAGAAGCATCTTTTGCATTTTTAAACCAGACATCTACATTTTCTCCTGACAATGGAGAAATTGTAAAATGTGCTGTGCCTAGAATCAAAAAACAAAGTTTTAAAAGAATGGAAATGTTTTCCTACACCACATGTAAAATTTTAATTAAAAAATTACCTCCTTTTTCAGTCCCGTAGGTGCTGTGCTCAGGTTGTGGGATGTCACACCATCCCATAAATACCCCTTCCCCAGACTGTGTTTCAGATATGCAAGATTGATAACTAAGGTTCAGCATTCCTTGGAGGTTGTTTTTTTACTTTTGTTTACCACCAGTGGGGCTAACATGGTGTAGACATAGATCAGATTCACATTAAAGCACATTTGCAAATTCTCAGTCAATGTTTAATTAGTTTAATTAAGTAAAAGGAAAAATCCTTAAATTTGATTGACTCTTTTATACTGTGACTATATTTCCATCAGTGTTGGTAAGATATCAAATGACTCTCAGTTGCTCCTGGCTAAATAAGATTTCCTTGCATGTTTTAGCCCTGTTTACATGAAACTATACTCATTGTAATCTTCCTACATTTTCCCTCAGGAAATTCAGGAACTCTGAAGCCCCTATTTTATTCTCTTGGAGTAAACTGTTCACTGTAGTTACAAAAACTTTTTGATTTCTAAAAAATTACAGCTGCTATTTTGTTGAAAGTGTGAAATAAAATGATGGTCATGATTTTTTTTTCCAATTATGGAATAGTTATAAATTGTTTTCTGATTCATCTATTCCACAGAGCATAGTTTTAAAAAATTTTTTAAAAAGAAACCACAAAAACTATACAGCCTTGTTCTGGCATTTATTCTAATCAGAGTGTAATGATTATAGTCATACCTGGCTCTCTTAACACAAGTTGGTGCTCTAGAGCATTAAAGAGGAATTAGTAGCCCCTACGTTCAGTATATTTCTTACGTCAGAATGTAGAACTACTTTCATGTGTCTCCGTTCATCTTGTGTGCATTTCTTAAGATTTAAACACCAGTTGTTATTGTCCCTCAAGCTTCAACCTTCCTGCATAAGCTCTGTAGCAGTATCTCAGTCGGCCTGGTGGAATAGAAGATGGTATTAATAAGGTCAAAATTATGAATTGGATCTCTCCGTGGGTCCTTTGGTATTGTACAGAGGGGGGGAAAGTGTTTCACACCACAGGCTGTGCTTCTGAACCCCAACCAAGCAACTGAAATGTATGCCATTGGTCCAGTGTCATAAGTATTAATGAAAAAAAATTAAAGCAAACAAACTACTTAATGCATTCACATCATCACTTTCTGAAAGTGGTTCAAAGCATGTTTTTCTAATGGTGGGGTTGTTTAAAAGACATGTTTTAAAATTTTTAATACTTCATTACTGTTATGAAATGCTTTTATGTGTTGAGTTTAGGTTGGTGGTACTCACGATTTTTTTATTTCTGCAATTATGTTATAACGAGTTGCTTGCATGCCTACTTACCCAAGTGAAAGGATGCTGTTTGCTCTGGAATGTTCATCTTTTAGACAGATTTTGGTTTGTTTGCAATCATGGTGCAATATAGTGTAACATTCATTTGTTTTCAGTCAACAGTTTTATTTTTGTCATAATAAATAATTACTTTTCCAATATGAAGTGAACTTAGTGTTTTCTTTGAAAGATAAAATCTACTTTAACAGTTCTGGTTGTAAGTGATACAAACCCACATGTGCTAACAGCCAGGAGAATTTCATTATAATGAAGAGGTAGTGGGAGCTCATGGAACCAAATGTCAGGAATACAACTGGATTTCTAGAACACACTAGGACCAGCGAGTGGAACACCACGGAGAGGCCAGGAAGAAGTTATCTTCTTCATAATTGTATCTTTCTCTAGACTAGATTTCTCTGTTTTGTGATTCGTATGGCAGATAACATGCAAGTCTGAGAGAAGTCGGATTATTGGTAGGTTCTTAGGTAACTCCATCCTATTCCTTAGGGAAGTCGTTTATTAGCCTGCACTGCGGCGTCCTTTAGCACAGCTGACTGGGTGGAAGGTGCATTTATCAGAGGAGAACCTCTGGAGTGGGAAGGCGGCCATATGGGGACATGTTGGGATGTCATTGGGGTCATGTACATGTGTATCTACTTGCAAAAAAGTTGAGCATAATCTAATGCAAAGGAAATTTTCATTATGTTTATACATGGCGCTACAAATTTTGTGTAGAAGGTTAGGAATTTCAAGTACCTCACGAGATTTCTGAGCGAAATCAGTAAGGTTTCATCCTGCCTCTTTAAAACATCAGCTGAATCTAAGAGTCATACCTGTTCTTTAAACAGCTTTATGTAGGTGTAATTAATACATATTATACTCTGTGTTTAAAGTGTGTGATTTGAACAGTTCAGGTATACGCCCACGATCATCACCACGTGCTGTTCCATAGTACAGAAGTGTCACAGTTTGTTTATCCATGCACCTGCTCACGGACATGTCTCACTATTAGCTTGCTGGTCATTCAAGTGGCCTCCTGAGTCCACAGATGAGGTTCTGGACTACTGGCTGAGTTGTGGGGATGGTCGTATCCCCTGGACTCTGCGGGAGAGCAGAGCAGGAGAGGCGTCTCGGTGCTTGGTAACCCAGGTTTCTGAAGTAGGTGCAGGGTTTCATCTTTATCTGCCCTAGTCAATAGCTTCCTCTCCCTCCATGCCCAAGTCACCTAGAAAACAACCTAAAAACAAGATACTGATATTTTATTTGGGAGGTGCAACCCAAGGCATTAGGAGCAAGAAAGCAGAAGTGAGGCAGAAGAGAATGAGAGGTAATGACAGTGATGTTGTGCCAAGCTGGGCGCTGCTTCATGATCACCCCAGAAGAGGCACAGGAGTGTCCAGCAGCTACTTGGTAAGGAGAGGGGATGGGGGGGTGCTTCCCCTTAGGCTGTAGTGTTGTGGAGAAATGTCCTGCAGAATTCACAGGAGGGAAGAAGAGGGAATTCATCTGCCTCGCTCTCTCCTATCTGGCGTGTCTCATTTGTCTAATTTTGTCCAATAAGTGTTAACTCTCCCACACTTTGGCGTTGCTAGTGGCAACGTGGAATGCCAGATCCCAGAACCTGTGGAAGGATTTCATCCAGGTCGGGAAGTGGTGGGAAAGGACAAATTCTGGGCACGTGGCTGGTGAACGCCAGAGAGAACCTGATTTGGTGTATATGGCCCTGGCCGATACAGCCCAATGCAGGTTTTCTTACTTTCCAGAAGAGAAAAACAAGGCATAGTGATCAAAGATCTTTCCCATAGTTACATGCCAAATTCAAGATTTGGGACAATCTGGCTCTGGAAATTGTGGTAGACTAAGATAAAGAAAGACCTGGGATTTTATAGCGGGCAAAGGCATCACTAAAGGGACACAAGCTGGGGAGTAACATGACATAGAGTTTTTTAGCAAAGTCTGTCTCAAAAAATAAAACGTTAGTATAAACATTTTTCTACAACCACATTTATTGATTTATTGATAATTTACTTTTGTGACAGAGTTTCACTTTGTCACCCTGGGTAGAGTGCTGTGGCCTCATAGCTCACAGCAACCTCAAACTCGTGGGCTCAAACAATCCTCCTGCCTCAGCCTCCCAAGTAGCTGAGACTACAGGTGTCCACCTAATTTTTCTATTTTTAGTGAAGATGGGATCTCACTTTTGTTCGGGCTGGTCTTGAACTCCTGGGCTCAAGCAGATACCCACCGTGACCTCCCAGACTACTAAAATTACAGATGTGAGCCTCTGTGCCTGGCTTTCTACAACCATCTTATGAAGGTAAATGTATTTATTGCTATTTTAAACTGAGACAACAGAGCGGGGAAGTGACCTATCCAATGTTACAAGATTAGTAGGTAGCAGAGCCAGGATTCAAAACAGAGACATTTGATTCTAAAGCTGCTAACTACCACAGAGAAAATTCAAGAAACTTTAGCTCTGACTTCCTTTTCTCCTGTTAGCAGAATGAAGGGAAATGAAAGAATTTCTTCAAGATATGCTTTTTCTAGAAAGCATAGATTCAAGGAATACCCAGGCATAATGGAAGTCACTTGGCTAGCAAAGACAGTTTGGATTCAAGACAGGGGCCCTGTCTCCCAGAAGAGGGGGAGAGAGAAGACTTAGGGAAAGATTTCCCATTCAGAGGGAATTCTTAGTTATATTCCTGACTGAGCTAAATCAGGAGACTAAATCCCTCTGCCTAAAAACAAGCAAACGAGAACGGTGACTCCTTTTAAAAATCTGTTTTTCTTTTAATTTCTTCCTCATCAATGTTATTATATAATTTCCTTTTTTGTGAATTTATAAGTTAACATAAACTGCATAAAACAGTGTGTGCAATTTACAAGTCAAGTGAACGTCTGTACCCACCCACCAGTTGTTTTTAAAATGTCTCCGTAGAAATGGCCGGCTTCCTATGGTCATGGTTACCACCCTCATTCAAGAGTACTTGGGACTGTGTTACACCTCCAGGTGTTCCCAGGGTGGGATTAGAGCTATGATTGGTCCTTCCCAAAACCAACAGAATGTCCCAATGTGCGTATGTGTATTGTGATAAGGAGAAATCTGATAGGGGAAAAAGGCTTTGATATCCTTTATTTTCTGGAGCCTGTGACATACAGATTGTCCATATCAGAGCTAAGAAGGATAAACAAAGAAGCAAAACAATTCAGCCCTGATAAATGATACTCAGTAGAGAAGTCCTCAGCAGCAGTGGATGTTAATGCCCATGAGTTATAACCTCCAGTGAACCTGATGAATAAATACCCCTTTGTGGACAGGCCCTGTATTTCTAGATGAGACTCCTTTGGTAAGAGCTTCCCCTAAGAGACACATCTTGGTGCACTTTCTTAGGAGAGAACCTGATAACCCCTGCTTTTGAGAGGGAAGGACCAATCTTGTCATCTACTCATGGAGGTAAGAATAAAAAGATTGCCAGGCACAATGGCTCAAGCCTGTAATCATAGCCCTCTGGGAGGTCGAGGCAGATGGATTGCTTGAACTCAGGAGTTGGAGACTAACCTGGGCAAGAGCAAGACCTCGTCTCTAAAAATAGCTTGGCATTGTGGTGGGAGCCTATACTCCCAGCTACTCCAGAGGCTAAGGCAAAAGAATCACTGGAACCCAAGTGTTTGAGGTTGCTGTGAGCTGGGACACTACAGCACTTTACTG
>CAUYRH010106685.1:0-10571 GCA_963574655.1 Perodicticus potto
GAAAGCTATAAATTAGCTTCATAGTAGGGCTGAGTACATTGGATACTTTTTCTTCCATTCTTGAGATACTTTGCTAAGAAGAATGTGTTCCAGCTCCATCCATGTAAACATGAAAGAGGCAAAGTCTCCATCTTTCCTTAAAGCTGTGTAATATTCCATAGTATACATGTACCACAATTTATTAATCCATCCGTGGGTCAATGGGCACTTGGGCTTCTTCCATGACTTAGCAATTATGAATTGGGCTGCAATGAACATTCTGATACAGATGTCTTTGTTAGTACGTTCTAAAAATCAAAAGGCTCCCCTGCATACACATAATGATTATTCAGTAGCAAATTGTTCTGTAAAGCAATAAACAAATGTAGTCCAATGATGGAAAACTCTAATGTCACCATTCAGCTGAAAAAGTGTCACTACTTTTCTAGTTCTTGTAATTTGTATCCAACTTTAGTTTTCACTGCCAAATCAGAATGAACTAAAGATTTATGTTTGCCACTCATTAAGCATCATCTTTATAGATGTCACTTTTTGTTAAAAAAAAATTCGTCCTCATTTTGCCAAAAAAAATTAATGACTGCTCAGCAATGCTGGCTTATTTAACAAACATTTATTGAATTCTCACTTTATATCAATGTATCAGAACTCAATTCTATCTGCTTAATACACACAGTGGCCAAAAGCAAGTTGTTGATTTGAGTCCTGATTTTTTGAAAGCTCCAGGTCCAAGTTCCTTCCCATCTTGCCTGGTTCTGCTTCTCTGGGATTAGGTCCATTCTCAAACGGCCTCCCCTGTGTGGCTATAGCAGTCCCCTGTGACATCTCCTTTCAGGGTTAAAGTCTACAGATGCAAAGAAAGAACCTGATTCTCTGATAACATTTTTTAAAATCTCAGAATTTAGTGCCAATGGATAAAGGGTTAACAAAACCATTTCCATCATTGCATGAGATCCTGATCTTTGATCAGCATTCCAGCTCTGTTCCTCTAACAGAGTCCAGGGTCCACTCTATGGCCAGACAACATTGCTGACCATACACAATGTCCCCTGATTAATAAATTGCACCTGGACTTCGAACAGCTCTAAATCAACAGCCAATGGCACTGCCACTTTTGACTCCCCTGAGTTCAACGACTTTTTATAAGTGATATTTCTCACAGAGACCCTTGCAGCTAAGCCTACAGATCCATTACAGAAGATACAGGTTCTAAGAGGGCGATTTCCTCACCTGTGCAATGTGACTTGTTTTCTTGAACCTGAGCTTTATTGCTGTGCTGTACAGCTGCAAGGACTCATGTAGAGAAAGAATATCTAATACCACTCCATCGTAAGTTTTTTTCCCTCTCAGACAGCCTCTGAGTACACTGGTGTCAAAGGTGACATATGGAAGTGAGTTTAAACATCTAGTTTAGCTGTGAAGACCCCTTAAGTGTTGCAGAGTTCATCTGTGAGCGAATAAGTGTACCCAGGGAAAGGAAATGACTGGGTACCATAACCTTAGGTTACATGCTCTGCCCCTGGAACCAGGGGATGCTGAATTACATCACTCATATCCAAATCAGGGTTCTTACCAAATGGAAGAATTAAAAGCCCAATAGCCAAAACAGCAAATATTTACTATGCAATGTATGTATCAAAGCAGACAGAATTCAAATCTTTCCTCAACCAAATGACAAAGAATTACATGTCAATAACCCATGAGTAAAGTACAAATGATAAAAGTTCCACATACTGAAATTTCAAATGCTAAAAAAAAAAAAAAAAAAAATACACTAAGTTATTGGTGGTACCTCTAAATTTTGACGTATTAGGTGGCTGCATCCCAGAATTCAGCAATTGCAAAAATCCTCTGATGTCTTTGTTAAGATTTTGAAGGCTTTCCTTACAAGGGTTTAAAGTAAAATGTTTTGAAATTAATTTCCATACAAGTGGCAGTTAAGAGTATAGAGTCCAAATGATGAATAAGGAATTGTGAAGCCTGCTGCCTCCAACTTCTGATTTTGTGCAGTTATGTTGGATCTCTTTCTTGATTAGTTCAGAATGATAGCTACTACCTCAATAGATAATTTTGAAAAGCAAATGAGTTAAAATGCATGTAACACATCTGCAACAGTGCATGGCAAGGAGCACACAGTGTCCAATATCATGGTCATCATCATAGGATTTTTTTTTTACATATTCAAAAATATTTTAGAACATCACAATGCTTCTTTTAAATAAACAAAGACTTGAGAAATATTTTTTTTCCTTTTCCTTTCCCCCACCCCATCACAGGAATTTTAAACTTTGATGTTTATGATCTGTATCCCAGCCTGACATTTTTCTTCCTAATTGTAGTCACTCTTGTAATGTGATAAAATTTTGTGACTTTGGAAAAAATAGGCATCAAGCAAGAGAGAAAGCTTTAATCTCATTTGAAAAGGGAGCTCATATTGCACAAAATTATACAGAAACGTGATTCTGGAGAAAGCCCGTTACTTGTGCAGGTAGTCCTATGCTCTGAAATGCAGAGCATTGAGGGGGCTCTCAGGGATCAGTACATGGTAAATACTGAGACCTGGCAAAACCATCTGCAAATACGGCCCCAGTGTAATAGTGAACCTGTGCTGCCCTGGGGGATTCCACGTCATTTCAGGGGAAAACCCTGCAGGGTTCATACAAATTAGGCACCATCCTTGGAGAGCTCACAGCCTTGCAGGTGAGAAAGGCCCACAAATGCAAGGAGCTAAGTGCTGTGTGGGGCCCACGGCGTGTGCTCTTCCCATAGAGGATGGGGCTGAAACCTGAGATGCCTTTTAGTCACATTACATTCACTCCCCTGCACCTCACAGTAGCTCCTCTGGGCCAGTCTACAAGAGCGCATGACAGTGAAATAGCAGCCTCACCCACACCTCAGACAGGCCCACGTGAACATCAGTGAGCTAATATACATTAAATCATTGCACTTTTCTAAAATAAATTACTGTTCAAAAACAAAAATACCCAAAGGACTGTCACTGAGATGATCACAGCATCCTGCAACCTGCTTTTATCTTTATCAGAAGAAACTGAGCACAAACACAGGATTACCATTACTTCAAAAGCATAAAGAAGGTGAAACCACCCAAATACTATAATCTATTCTGATAAGAGAAAGACAGAGACTTTCTAACTTTTTTCCCTAATACCAGGGTGAAGACACAAGAATTAACTTCCATAATAATTAAAAATTTAACAAGGAGAAAATATGAATATTGAATTTTCTAAAAAAAATTATTTTATGTATTCCAAACTTGACTGATGACATTCTAAAGGAGACAAATGAATACAACTACTGATTAAAAAAATCAAAATTTATACTATAAACATATTTGTTGATTTGAATGTTATAATTCTTCTGTTGAGTTGGTGAAAGCTACCAGTCTTTGCACTTGGAAAAAAAAGGCAGAAAAAGTAATTAATCTGCATAAGATGATAGATATCTGAATATAAAATCTAAGATGTCTTCAAATGGTAAAAGCAACACCAAAGAACCAGAGGAGCCAGGAACAGTCCAAAATTTTCCCCATCCTGGCAGGGCCACTCACAATTATTTAAGGTCTACCATTACATTGATAGAATTGTCATTTCTATTATTCAGATTCATGGTAAGTTAAATGGGCTTTTATTTCTAAGACTAGGATCTATCATTTCTGACATTGCTTTTATAAAGAAAAAAATACTTTTATATTTCAAACTAATATAAGGGTACAAATGTTTAGGTTACATTGTTTTCAATTCTAAGGTGAAGTTCAAGTTGTAGTTGAGCCCTTCATCCAGGAAGTGTGCCGAACATCCTCACATGTGCACATGAGGTAAGATGCCGCCAATCCAATTGCCCTTCCTCCTCCCATCTCCCTCCTCTCCCCTCCCCCTTGTTAGTCTATATTTGTGTTTTATCTTTCATGTGGGTGTGTAGTTGTTCATACATTGGTTTCATGTTAGTCCTGAGTACACTGGATATTTTTTTCATTCTTGAGATACTTTACTAAGAAGAATGTGTTTCAACTCCATCAAGGTAAACAAAAAAGATGAAAAAGTCTCCATCTTTTCTTATGGCTGAATAGTACCCCATGCTACATGTATACCACAGTTGTTAATGCATTCATGGGTTGTTGGGCACTTGGGTTGCTTCCGCAACTTAGGAATTGTGGATTAAGCTGCAATAAACGTGGTGAAATGATTTTTGTTCTACTGGGTAGATATCTAATAATGGGATTGGGGGATGAAATGGAAGTTGACTTTTAGTTCTTTACATATTCTGAAAAAAATACTTTGTAAGCTTCTAGAAAATGTTCTAAAAAAATAAAATGCCCCTACTAGATCCAATTTTTAGTCTCATTCTTGTGTGTTAATGATACAGATTTTCTTATGTTCATTCTAGCTGGTAACGTCCTCCCCTTTTGCCCTCATTTGGAGGAGTGTGTACTTTATTACCTTTGAAGTTTTTTCCTCATTTATTATCCTGAATGTAAATATTACAAACCTAATAGATAGTGTCAGTGAAAATTTGATTTTGAGTGAGAATTTCCCTGAAGGAGGTTAGCATCATAAAGAAAGAATGTCAAAAATGCTTACATTGTACAATTCCATTCTTTCTTCCTAAAACCCATCATACTTTATGCTTTCATCAATTGACATTAAACTTTACTCTTTTTCAGTTTGAAACAAAAGTGCTTAAGTTTCTTAAATATGTGATGGTTCACCCCACAAAAAACACTGGAAAGTTTAACTGTTGAAGAGGCACAGCTTGAAATGCATCATAAACTAAAGCCATCACCAGAGCACTCGCTGTCATATTTTTTCACCCAACCTTAATGGCAAAAGCTTTTGACACCTCACAATGTGTTTAGCTGTCTAATGGAAAATAACAAAATGAAAAACAGGAAAATTTGCGAGTCACCTTGCAAAGCTACTTCCCTAAACTTGAACTAAAATTCAGTAAAGATAACTATAATATAGATCCATCCCGTATGTTATTTTGGAGTATGTTTTAATCTATCTTCAGGAAAGAATTAATTGTTTTCACTTTGGTAAACTTAAAATGCTTTTGGTCCATTACCCAGGTAGATGTTAGACAGAAAAGTGCCTCTTATATTTACTGCTAGCATTATAATAAACATTTTATTGTGACCATTATATGAGGCCTATTTCAGTTTTCATTGCCATGGTGCTTACTATCTCTGCAAAATATTTTACAAGAAGTCTGAACTAGGGAGATGGCCTAAAGCTGCTAAAATTGGAAATCATCAATTTTAATGTTTTCATCAACAAGGTCATTTGATGTTCTGCATGTTTATTTGAAAGCCCAGCTTCAGAAAGAGAGAAGTATTAGGTAATCCAGAGTGGTGAGGAGTCGAACAAGTGTGAAAGAAGGAATAGGGACAAAATTGTAAGGCTACAGTGAGAGACAGCAGTTGGGACTTAGGCTGTAAAGAGACAGGGGTGAAGCTGGGATAAAAAAAAGACCAGGAAAATAAGGGTCTCAGTTTTCAAGCCTGATATACTTTCAGAGATGTTTAGTCTCAGGAAGGAAGAAAGAGAAGTGAGAGATTTGGGTCACCGTTTGACATTTCAGAGTTTTAAGATTTTACAGCAAGAGTACCTTCTAGATGAGGGCAAGGTCAAGTAAGAGAGTCATGAGCAAAGGGAGGTGAAACCAAATAGAAGTGAAGAGCATTGCTGTGAACAGGTCATGGAAGGGGAAGCCAGAGACAGTTCTCTGGAGGGCTCTCACATTTCCACACACACTGTGAGCTCATACACTAACTACTCTGTGTCTGGGCTATCTGTCTGAGGATGTTCATATTGGGAAGAGCCTTTCCTTATATTATAAAAAATAATGTTATATTATATTATGTATTAATTATATGATTCAGGCACCTTAAGCTCAGGTTTCTCTTCTAAAATGCAACTTACTGCATGTTCCACTATCACCTAGTCCTCTTAATCATGGGAACTGGGTAAAATGTTAATATTCTGGTTGCCATTATTACTGTGAGACACAAAGTCCTTTATCTCGAACTCTGGAATTTCGTATCTTCTACCAGCAGCCATGAAACTGTGCCAGGTTAACTTGTTAGCTTGCAAGTAGGGTAAAACCTCAGACCCTTTCCATTCTTGATAGTTTTGACAGTGAGGACAGAGTATGGAAAATACAAGGATTTCTGAAAGAGAAAAGATAAAGGCATTTAACAAGATATGAGGGAGGAAGTCCATAACAATTGGTAGCAAACATCTTGATCAAACAGTATGGGCCATGAATAATAAATGGTAGTCCAATGCATTCTTTAGCAAAGAGGGGAAGAAATGGGGACATGATTACAGACCTACTCCCAACCAGGATGTCACAAAACTGCTCCCTAAACAGTGTCCTGGCTCTTGCTGACTCTCCTTTGGGTGGGTGACACCAATCAATCTGCCTCAATTCAGCCCCTTTGAAATAACTAGTTTTAAGATTCACCCTGGTTTCTTAGGGAACCAAATTTTTTATAAAGGGTAACAAACATGCTTATTTACATCCTTGGAAAGATGATCTGGGACAAAGAGCATCTGTAACAGACAATCCTCTCAAACAAAGAGCTTTATTCCAACCATGTGGTACATGCAAAAACGCAAGTGGACATGTGGAGAGTGGTCTCAGAACAATCTCCATGCCTCATTTCTATTCCACCTTGGCTTCCCATGAATTGTCCCATGAGCACACCATTCTGTCAGTGATTAATTAGTGGCTGGGACCAAATTCATCCAATTTGTCTAAAATAGCATTTAATTAAAACTTCTGTCGATAGAACTTCAATCTGTAGTTTCTCAACCAGATCCCATCAGGGTTCCAGACTCCATCAGCTGGACAGATTGGATAAACCACAGAGTCTTCCTTAGCACAGCTGCCTAAAAATTACAGGAGGCTTGGTGTTTCCTTTAGGACTTGTAGGTCTCTTATTATCACCCAAAAGTGGAGTGGCAGCTCCCTATAACTGGTGAGGGAAGAACCACAATAGATTAATGTTGCTTGTCCTAGACCACAATTACCATAATGGGACCAAACATATACATATTGTCTTATGTAAAGCTTCTATCACTTAAAACAATGTTTTTGAAATTCATCCCCATTGCAGTAGCTTGTTTCATTTTATTGCTGGGTAGTATAACATCATATAACTACACCTCAGTCTGTTTATCTGTTCTTTTGATTGATAAACATGCATAAGTTTTCCAGCTTTGGGTCTTTAGAACTCTGAACACTTTTGTAAAGTCTTTTTGTGGACATAAGTTTTCACTTAGATTGAGTAAATACCTAGGAATGGAATGGACAGGTTATAGGATAGGTGTAAGTTTAGTTTTGAAAGAAACTGTCAAACCTTTTCCACAGCAGCTGTACCATTCCCACTCTCATCTACAAAGAACGAGAGTTCTGGTGGCTCCACATACTTGCCAGAAGGTGGTGGTGTCAATCTTTTTAGTTGCAGCTATTCTGGTAATTGTGAAGTAGTGTCACATTAGTATTTTTTGTCTATATATTTTAAAGTTTATTTTTTCAACTATCACTGGAATTTTATGGACTACAGAGAACAACAACAACAGCGAAAACCCAGAAAAGAAAGCTATTGGAAAAGTGTTGCTAAAAGCTAAGCCCTTTCCCAAATACCATATGATGTTCAGAGAGGCAGAATGATGGGCAAGCAACAACTGCAGTTGAGAAGAGCAACTCTTCAATCCCCAGCTTTCGGACTTAGTAACCTGGGGATTTTACATATTATGTAAACCCTCTGGTTCTCGGTTTCCGGATAAAATACTTAAAGACCACATAAGGCATTAAATGTAGAATTTTAGTTAAGGTATATTATTTTTATATGAGGCAGCTTGAACCTATTAGCTATGACTTTGTAAATTTTGCTTAACTTTTCAAAATACCTTTTTTCCCCACTCCTAAAAACGGGAAAATAAGCCTATATGTATCAAGTGTGGTTGGCATGGCCTTAGGTACATATGGTAATAAACTGCTATGGTTTGAATATTTATCCCAAAGTTCATGTGCTAGAAACTTAATCTCCAGTGCAAGAGTTTTAGAAGGTGTGACTTAAAAAGGGGTTATTAGGTCAAGAGGACTCTGCCCTCATGCTTGAATTACTGTTATCATGAGAGTGGGTCGTGAATAAAAGTTAAGTTCCACTCCCTCAAGCTCTTTTGCTTACTTTCTCTTTCCCTTCTGCCTTCCACTATAGGACGACAAAGCATGAAACTCCTTACCAAATGCTGGTGCCACACTCTTGGACTTCCCAGCCTCCAGAATCATGAGCCAATAAACTCCTAAACACCTATGGTTTATAAATTACCCACTGTGCTGTATTCTTTCAGAGCAATATAGAACAGACTAAGATACCAACATTTCTAGGAAACTTACTATGTACTGTGTTCAGCAATTCCATGGATTATTTCATTCAAACCTCACAAGTTCCACAAGCTTATGAAGTAGGTATGTCAGTTATTATCTCTATTTTACAATGACTTTAAGAAACCTTGTTACTTGGCTCAGCTTTCACATCTAGTGGCCAGTCTTGGCCTGTGAATATACTGTCTCCACAAAAAAAAAAAAAAAAAAAAACAAGAAAAGAAAAAAGTAAAAGCTACTTTTGTTAATTGTTTATTACAGTGCTAGTCTCTCCCTTTATTACTCATCTTTTGCTTTCTAATACATTTTTAAAAGCTAAAAGAGTGTTGAATTCAAAGATTGGTGGGTTCTTTAGAAGAAAATCAAATAAACCACATGTATTTCACGATTTAAAATTTCATCTTTTGGGCAACAAAAAAATTGTTTTTCACTGCCCCCTTGTGATCAATAGCATGTATTTTTTAGGTAACTAACTCAAAATATCAATTCTTGTGCTAGACAAACTTCTAACAATAATACTTTTCCCCTAATAGATCAGCCAACAAACACACAGCACAAAATACTGTCAATAGGACGAGTCACTGAAATAAATGGCTGCTTTTGCTGACAGCTTGTCATTGCTTGGCTGATAGTCATCAATGGCAACATGAAGGTCTCTGTTTGATTCCATAGACCTGCAAGTGAAAAAGTTAAAGGCTGAAAGAGCCTAGAACTACTTCTTCTTTACATTAGTTCTTCAGTCTTCCTTTTGGAAATACAAACATATTATCTTCTCCTGTTCCATATTTATCACGATCAGACAACAGTATTGTTTTTATCAAAAGGTACCATATGCTCTGTGCAGCACACCTAAGGAACTACCCATTATATCACATAAAACAAATTACCAAACAGCACCTAAGCAAGAGTGAAATGAGGGGTGAAATGCACAATTACCACGGTGCAAAGTCATCTAATCCCTCAAGAAAGAATTGCCAGTTCATTGCTTGTTCTATAATCTATCAACAAGGTCTGCAAACCACTTAAGCTCAGTCATGCACAAGTGATTACAGAAAGAGCCATATACAAAATAGGTTTTCATATTAAAAGGCTATCAGAAAGTTATGTCTCAGCTACCTTCCTGCTTTTTGAAAAGGAAAATGGTCACATGAAACATTAATCAACAGCTTGAGCTAAATGAAAGAACCTGAAATAACCATTTATAAATAAATGAATCCAACTGGCTAAACGTGAAGAAGTAACTTATTTAAAGTTCCAAGGTCTTTACATATGAGAGCATGATCAAGCTGTGGCCAATGATATGAAGATGCACGGACTGTGTATTATCACAGAAATGAAGATGTCACTTCATGGTTAACACCGTTCGAATTTATTGATGATCGAGTTTAAGGTACAAGGCTAAAATGCTTGAATGCTTTAATTGAATTAGGACCTTAAAAGTAAAAACATGATATGACACTGAATATACAGAGGAAAACTGTAAAAAATAGGAAAAGAGGTACAGTGGCTAAAAAATTGTGGTCCTTTCTCATCTTGAACCACAACAATGAAAGTCCTGCTCTTTGAAGTACACTAAAAATGTCTTTCACAAAACTAAGACGACAATCTGAAAAACACTCATTCATCCAAGATTGAAGCTTCGGGTCAAAGTATATACTCAGAGCCATTTAGGAAATACCTTCTGTCCTAGCTTCCCTGAGATGAATCAAGTGGCACCCCACCATGCCAGGATGTCTTGCCTTCAAAGGTTCTATAGAATCATACTCTGAGGTTAACAGGTGAGACCTGCTAGCTGGAGGTATTATGTGTTTCATTCAAAATGGTTTTGCTGTTACCAGTTAAGTGCTTAGTGCACTTCCTTCCACAAGCCTCCATCCACACACCAGGACAGTGCTGCCACACTTTGGATAGTTCAAATTATATAAAATAAATTTAAAAAGTAACAAGGTTTGTTTTTTTTATTATTTTTACATATACAGGTGTTTATTAGGTTTCCACTTTTTGCCTTCACAGAATTAAATAGGCTTAAAATTTAATAACAATAACAGTGTTTAAGATAAGGACTAGAAACAAAAACCTTGAAAAGAATGAACGAAGATAAATACATTCAGAAAAGAAATCAGACAATTACTGCATCGAAATATTAAGCAATATTAATAATA
>CAUYRH010106686.1:0-61334 GCA_963574655.1 Perodicticus potto
TGTTTAAACATCTGTTTCCAACTGTTTTCAGTATGTATCTAAAAATGCAATGGCTTGGTCATACGGTAATTCTGTGTTTAATTTTTCTTTTCTTTTCTTTTTTTTTTTTTTTGAGACAGCCTCAAGCTGTCACCCTGGATATAGTGCTGTGGCATCACAGCTCACAACAACCTCCAATTCCTGGGCTCAAGCAAGTCTCCTGCCTCCGCCTCCCAAGTAGCTGGGACTACAGGCGCCCGCCACAACACCCGGTCATTTTTTGGTTGCAGCCATCATTGTTGTTTGGCAGGTCCGAGCTGAATTCGAACCCGCCAGTTCAGGTGTACATGGCTGGCGCCTTAGCCCGTTGAGCCACAGGCACCGAGCCTTGTTTTGTTTTTTTGAGACAAGAGTCTCACTTTGTCACCCTCAGTAGAGTGCCATGGTGTCATAGCTCACAGCAACCTCAAGCTCTTAGACACAAGTGATTCTTTTGCCTCAACCTCCCCAGTTGCAGGGACTACAGGCATTTGCCACAATATCCGGCTATTTTTAAAGACAGGGTCTAGCTGTGGCTTAGGCTGGTCTTAAACTCCTGAGCTCACTCCTTGAGGCCACTCCTTGGCCTCCCAGAGTGCTAGGATTACAGGTGTGAGCCCCTTTGTTTTTTGAAACAGTCTCACTCTGTCATCTTGGGTAGAGTGCACTGGTGTCCTCTTAGTTCACTGCAACCTCAAACTCCGGGGCAGAAGTGATTTTCTTGTGCCTCAGCCTCCTAAGTAGCTGGGACTACAGGTGCCCACCAGAATGCCCAGCTAATTTTTTTTTTTTTTTTTTGGCCGGGGCTGGGTTTGAACCCACCACTTCTGGCATATGGGGCTGGCGCACTATTCCATTGAGCCACAGGTGCTGCCCCGCTAATTTTTTTTTTTTTTTTAAGAGACAGGGGTTTCGCTCTTGATCAGGCTGGTCTGAAACCTGTGAGCTCAGGGCAGTCCACCTGCCTTGGCCTCCCAGAGTGTCGAGATTACAGATATTTAATTATTTTTTGAGAGGAAGAGACAGAGTCTCACTTTGTTGCTCAGGGTAGAGTGCTGTTGTCACAGCTGACAGTAATCTCAAACTCTTGGGTTTAAGTGATCCTCTTGCCTCAGCCTCCCTAGTAACTGAGACTGCAGGCACCTGCCTCAATGCCCAGCTATTTTTAAAGATGGGATCTCACTCTTGCTCAGACGGATCTGGAACTCCTGACCTCAAGCAATCCACCCTTCTTGGTCTCCCTGAGTGCTAGGATTACAAGCATGAGCGACTGCTCCCGCACCCACCACCTACTGTATATGGGGCTGGCGCCCTCCTCTTTGAGCCACAGGCGCCACCACCCCACCCACACCTTTTTTAAGAGACAGTTTTGTTATGTTATCCAGGCTGGACTCAACTCCTGGGCTCCTGGGCTCCATGCCTCCAGAATAGCTGGAACTACAGGTACATACCATTGTACTTAGCTGTTTTTACCTTCTTGGTTATTTTAGAATATAACTCTAATATGTTAGAACTCACTAAACTCTTGCCAATAGTGGGAATCAAGATTCCTGAGAAGTACTGTAGGTGGCAAAACCAAAGTCACTTAGAAAATATAGGCGCGGCAGCTAAGGCGCCAGCCACATGCACCTTAGCTGGCGGGTTCAAATCCAGCCCGGGCCCACCAAACAACAAAGATGGCTGCAACAAAAAAATAGCTGGGCATTGTGGGGGCACTTGTAGTCCCAGCTACTTGGGAGGCAGAGGCAGGAGAACCGCTTGAGCTCAGGAGTTGGAGGTTGCTGTGAGGTGTGATGCCACGGCACTCTACCCAGGGTGACAGCTTGAGGCTCTGTCTCAAAAAAAAGAAAAGAAAAGAACCGAGTTAGGAGTAAAAAAAGCACTAAATATTTTTTTACAGGAGTAAATCCTAAGGAAGCATCTAATTCCAAGAATCTTAGGTCAGCATTAAAAATCCATTCTAGGGCAGCGCCTGTGGCTCATCGAGTAGGGCGCCAGTCCCATATACCAAAGGTGGTGGGTTCAAACTCGGCCTCGGCTGAACTGCAAAAACAGAAAAATAGCCGGGTGTTGTGGCGGGCGCTTGTAGTCCCAGCTACTCAGGAGGCTGAGGCAAGAGAATCATCTAAGCCCAGGAGTTGGAGGTTACTGTGAGCTGTGTGACACCACGGCACTCTACTAAGGGTGATAAAGTGAGACTCTGTCTACAAAAAAAAAAAAAAATCCATTCTAGACCAAGCATGGTAGCTTAATACCTATAATCCTAGCCCTTTGAGAGGCTGAGGTAGAGAAGGATCACTTGAGGCCAAGAGTTTGAGAGCAGCACAAGTAGCATACCAGAACCCTGTCTCTACAAAAGTTTTGTTTTGTTGAGATAATAGTCACCCTCCCTAGTAGCTGGGACTATAGGTACCCAGCCACAATTCCCGAGTTTTAGGGAAGGGATCTTGCTCTTGCTCGGGCTGGTTTTGAACTCCTGAGCTGAGGCAGTCTACCCACCTCTGCCTCCCAGACTGATAGGATTACAGATGTGAGCCACTGTGCAAGATTATTTTTTTGTTTTTTTTGCAACAGAATCTCACTCTTGCTCTAGGCCAGAGTACCATGGCCTCATAGCTCATAGCAACCTCAAATTCATGGATTCGAGCAATCCTCTTGCCACAGCCTCCCAAAAAGCTGGGACTCCAGACAGCCAGCTAGTTTTTTGTTTTTCTGTTTTTAATAGAGATGGGGTCTCGCTCTTGCTCAGGTTGGTCTTGAACTCCTAAGCTCAAGCAATCTACCTGCCTCAGCCTCCTGGAGTGCTAGCATTACAGGTGTGAGCAACTGTGCTTGGCCTCTACAAAAGATTCTTAAAAACTGGCCGAGTGGCTCAGCGCCTGTGGCTCAAGCGGCTAAAGTGCCAACCACATACATCTGAGCTGGCGGGTCCAAATCCAGCCTGGGCCCGCCAAGTAACAATGACGGCTGCAACCAAAAAAAAAAAAGTAGCCGAGCATTGTAGCGGGCACCAGTAGTCCCAGCTACTTGGGAGGCTGAGGCAGAAGAATCGCTTGAGCCCAGGAGTTGGAGGTTGCTGTGAGCTGTGATGTCACAGCACTCTACCCAGGGCAACAGCTTGAGGCTCTATCTCAAAAAAACAAAAACAAAAACTAGCCCAGCATGGTAGTATACACCGGAGCCTGAGGCAGAATTGCTTGAGCCCAGGAGCTGAAGGATGCAGTGAGCTTTGATTACACCACTGTACTGTAGCCCCTGCAGGGGACAGAGTGAGATCCTATCTCCAAAAAAAATTCTATGCTGGGTAAACCCCTATCCAGACCTTTCTCTTGCCCTGTTTTTAAGACACATTTGATATTAGCATGGATGTAGTCTAAAAGAACCTCATTCCTTGTGGTCCCTGAGGCCGCTGTAGCTCCAGTCGAGGCCTGTAGGAGGGAGAGTGTGGCTGGTCTAGTCCCCATGCCCATGGTTGCTGATTGGCTCACCTGCCCCAAGGGCCTGCACCTAGGAAGTGTGGATGTCCTTGGATATGAATTGGACAGGAATAAAATGTTCCAAAGGAGACTGTCCAAAGGAGACAGTTTAGTTTGACGAAGTTCTACCACTTAAGAGCTGTGTGATGGCAAATTTCTTTTCTTTCTATTTTTTTGCTCTGTCATTGTTACCCAGGCTAGAATGCAGTGGTATCCTTGTAGCTCTTGGTCTCCAGCAATCCTGCCTCAGCCCCCTGAGCAGCTGGGTCTACAGGGTGCATGCCACCACACCCAGCTAAGCAAACTTCTTAATCTGAGTCCTGACAGCCTCACCTTTAATTGGACATAGCAACACCTACCTCAGAGGGTTTTTAAAAGGAAAAGAGAATAGATAAATGCCTGTCACATCATGTATGTTATAATGTTTGTTTACAATGCCATTTAATAAATCGTGTTCCCTTCACACATTCAAAGAAATCAGAAGTGACAAAGCTACTGCAGAAGCAAAGTTCAACGTAAGCTAAGCCCCATTTTGCTGTTGGGATTTTCCAGCCCTTCCCCAAGATAGTATTTTTGTGTTTTCCCCTTCTTGAAAGGACCTTACTGCAGGGAATCTCCATGTATGGCTAAACTGGGACCTGGGCAAGCTAAGAACAAGGAGCTAGGCTGGGCAGGCAGGAACTGGAAGGATGGGGTCAGGGTGAGGGGTTGAAAATGAGAGGAAGTGACCCTGGCAGCTGTGTCAGCCTTCTCTTGGGAGCTGCCACTCTGTTTCCCACATTCTCACTGGAGTAGAGCTGATGAGCAGCTTTTGACCCAACGGCTAATGAAGCCTAAGCCCAGTGCCTGGGTCTACTCTGGTGATTTGGGGTTCAAGCAGTGCTGCCCCCTTCTGGGGCCGGCTAAAAGCACCACAGTTTCCGTGGCTTGTAGGGTCAGTGTCTGATCCAGACAGCCATCCTAGACCTGGAGAATCCAGCGTTTTATACCTAACAGAAAAGCAGGATTGCCTCTACCTGTACAGATAGAGGCCCTAAGGGTGCACCTGCTCTTACCAGTGGGGAGTGTTGAAAAGTGGCACAGGGAGGCTAGTCAGGGTCCAGGAAGCCCTGCCTCTGCCGGTCCAGTGCTCACAGCCCTGGCCCTCGTGTATAACACCCACCCAGCCCCAACTATCGTGGTTCAGCACAGAGGAATTCAAATACCTATTAGCATGGAAGTGGACAGAGGAGGCCCAGAAGTCCGACTACCTCAGGAAGAGAGCTGGGTCAAGAGCGCAGAGTCAGCTGGATGGAGCTCTGAAAACTGCGTCTGTGCGGGTGAAGGGAAGCCAGGGGATGAGTCAGCCCCAGGGTTAAAGAAGCAGCAAAGAGGAACTAGACGATCCAGTAAGGAAGAAATGGCCAAATGGGGAACAGAACCCAGACTCCCCAGCTGCCACCCGCCTAAGTTGTCCCCCTTCACATGTCATTCCACACAGTGTTTAGACAGAGCCTCGAAGAAGAAACACAGACATCCTGGATCCTGCAGGGAGGAGGAGGCAAGGGCTGGGAACGAGGAGGTCTGTTTATTCCTGGCAGTCCCCATATCCAAGGGGCCCCACACCCACATGTGTCCAGACCCCAGGCTGAACTCTCCCAGAGCTTCTCTGACATGCCAAACCAGATAGCATGGGTGCTGGAACTGAACAGCTCCCTTGAGGATGGGATTGAGGGCTGGATGCTTTCATGTCCCTGCTTTTTGTTCCACTGGAGGTCCCAGCTCTCCAGGCCCCCTGGCTGGCTGTGAAGGGCTGGCAGACTCTCAGGCCTGCTACCCTTAAGGGCCAGGCCTCTCCAGAGAGTACCAAAGTCTCCTTGCTCCATTGGCTGGTGCTCTTCAGCCCAGGAGTTCTTCCTAATGTCTCTAGCTTTCTTGCTGCAGTGTCTGCCTGCTAGCTCTCATTTCCAGCCTCAAGAGCATGTACCCGGGCTTCTCTCTGCCTCCTCACCCCAAGTCTGCTTTTGATACAAGGTGGAAATCAGAGCACCCCACCTCTTGGCTTCCTATCCTTGAACTTGCCCTTCCTTTCCACTGTACCTACTTTCCTCAGTTTCCCTGTAGAGCAAAAGTGGCATTCCCATGGCCAGGCACAGTGTCTTACGCCTATCTGTAATCCTAGCACTCTGGGAGGCCAAGGCAGGTAGATTGCTCTGAGCTCACAAGTTTGAGACCAGCCTGAGCAAGAGCGAGACCCCGTCTTAAAAGAGAAAAAAAAAAAATACATAGATATATATATATATATATATATATATATATATATATATATATATAAAGCTGGGCGCTGTGGTGTAAGCCTATGGTTCCCCTACTTGGGAGGCTGAGGCAACAGAATCACTTAAGCCTAAGAGTTGGAAGTTGCTGTGAGCTATGACATTATGGCACTCTACAGAAGGTGACAAAGTGAGACTGTCTCAAAAAACAAAAGTGGTATTCCCCTCTTGCTTTTCATAGGCTCCCCATCTGCCTTCCTCAACAGAGGTGTTGCTTATAGGTGATAGGTGCAGAGAAAGGCAGAAATCCTAATTTAAGGATTAGGATTATTAACATAATAGCTGTTGTCATTAAGTGCTGTGTGCCATGTCCTTATCATGTGTTACCTCCTTTAGTCTCACAATAGGTTAAGTAAAAAAAAAATTCCATTTTACAGATGAGGAAACTAAGACAAAAGAACTTCAGTAATTTGCCTAAGTTCACACAGTTTAAAATATAGGATCCCAGATGGCTGTGACTGCAACACTGGCTCATCATACCTCTTTGTGATTATAGAGGAGAGAAAACGCCATAAAGCACTGGCATATGCACAGTTATAGGTTACCCCATGCATTCCCCACAGCTAAAAGGTGGTTTTTCTTGTTCCCATTTTACAGAGGAAAACCCGAAGCCCAGCAGTAGCTTGCTCAAGGTCACATCCCCAGAGCCATTTGTACTTCATAGCCCAGAACTTGACTCAGAAGGTAGTTGAGGAAAGTGTGGAATGACCAGATTCAGAAAGGCAAGGCTGACTTTGTAAGCTGAAGGGCCCATCAGGTTATGGGATGGGACCGGTGAAGATCCTCAGTACCAAACCCCCACTGCTGCTATCACCACAGGCACCACCTGTAACAGGTGGCAAAAGTATGGAGCTGGCCTTGCTGTCATTTGGCTGGCACTCCCAGGGTTTAAGGCTTATGAATGTAAATATGTTAGCGGAGGCAGGAAGTGGGGAGGGGTAGACTACATCATTATTATTCATGAATGGGGATGCGGTTTCTCAGATTAGCTGGGCACTAGTGGGAGATAGGGCTCCAAGCTGAGATAGGGAAGCCACCATCTAGGTGGCAAGGTGTGTCCGGTTGGCTATGGCTGGGGGCACTAATGCTGAAGGATGGAACAGGGTGAGGGGTGGCTGCCGCTCACCAAGTGCCAGGTCCCACCCCTAGAGGCGGGGCCAGGAGTCAGCCGCTGCTACTCCATCCCTCCCGGAACCCAGGCAGGGGCAGAGCCTGGACAGGCGAGGCAGGCTGGGCCCACTGTTCCCACAGAGCAGGAGCACCGTGCACTCACCAGCCAGGACACCAGACATGATCCGAAGACCTGCAGGGCTGGCTGCAGCAACTCCCAGACACTGAGGAAAGCCCAGGCTGGAAGCAGGGCTGCTAACACCTGTCCCCAACAGCCATGTGAGTAGCTAGCCTCCCCCCCACCCCACCCGCTGTACTTCAATCCCTCAGCCCCAGATCCTAGAGAGGTCACTGTGCCCCATCCAAACCACCAGCCCCTCCAGTGTGAGGATGATACAGCCAGCGTCCTACTGGGAAATCACACCATAGGCTGCTTTCTGCCTGTCTTACTGCCCCTGTGGAGTTGGGGTCAGAAGAATCACTCCACACTCTGGCCAAGTTTCGGGTAAAGAATCCTGAGTCTTATGGAGTTTTTTAAAAAAATGATGGTGCAAGGAAGAAGGGGACCGGAAATTGGAAGGCCTCTAGATAGGGAAAGATGGCCTGGGTGGAGGGCACAGGGGAGTTTGAGGAAGAAGAACCAGGACTGAGGGCAGGGGAAAGGGGCCCAGGGGTGCAACGGTTTATAGGCTCAGGTCAGGGCACTGGAGAATCTGAGTCTGGAGCGGGAGCATCTTCCTTTCAGCTCATGGTGGCCATGGGGCCCTGCTCCTCTGACTTGGAGGGATATGGGGAGTAGGAATCCTTTCCTTATTGACGTTAATCCCAGCAACAGCAGTGGCTCCCCTGTGATAGAAGCAGGAGCTTCTGCAGGACCCAGGACCCGTCCTCCTCCCCCATCCTCAGGATATGGCCATGGCACTGGAGGACTGAGACCAAGGAGTGAAAGGGAGGACAGGGACAGATCAGAGCCATAGAGAGTCCAGGCCCTGCCCATTGGCTTCTCTTCCCTATCATCTGGGGGTGGGCGGAGGGGTCTTCTTCTTGCTGGTATCTCTACTTTCACTGCCAAGGGTCCCCTCCCCCTGCTCCTCTCTTCCCTCTGGTTCCTAGGAAAGGCCCTGTTGCTAGTGTAGAGCTGACAGTCAAGTTTATGGGCTGGAAGTCCTACCCGGAGGCTGCTCACTGAACTGTAATGGGCTACAAAGACAGATGGGAGGAAGAGTGCGGGAGACAGGCCACTCCATTTGTACCCCAGACCTGGCCCAAAGGAGCCTCTCACTTGATGGCTGGTTGGAAGGCCACTGCACACTCGCTAGACTTGTCCTCTCCTTTTGTTCTTTTAGAAGCCACCCAGGTGGAGTTTAGGAGGCACAACTCCCCTGTGGGGCTGGGTGCTCTGTCATGTAGTCTAAACAGAGGTGGAGACACAACTGCCCAGGGGAGGCCAGGCAGACAGCAGAAAGGGGTGAAGCTGGCCCTGTGTGGACTGTCTGAGGGCAGCCACTGGTTAAATCCCCTTGCTGTTACCCTACAGGTGTTACCAGACCTGATTTTTCAAGAAAAAACAAAATGTGTTTTATACACATTTTTAATTAGCAATTAATTAAAAAATTATGTGTATCAGCAAACACGATATGGCCCCCAGCACGTGGGTCTGCGCCCTCTGGATTAACTTGCAAACCTCATCAGGATAGCAACCTGCAACCCCACCCTAACTCTGGTCCTCGGTCCTCCATGCAGGCATGCCAGCTGCTGTTCCAGGCCTGTTCTATCCCCAGGCCCAAGATGACAGCCAATAGCACTGAGGAGTGGCCCAGCTCTGTTCCCAAGGGGGCTCTGGGGCTCTCTCTGGCCCTGGCAAGCCTCATCGTCATGGCTAACCTGCTCCTGTCCCTGGGCATCGTTTGGGACCGCCGTCTGCGCAGCCCACCTGCTGGCTGCTTCTTCCTAAGCCTACTGCTGGCCGGGCTGTTCACGGGGCTGGCACTGCCCGTGCTGCCAGGGCTATGGAACCAGAGCCGCCGGAGTTACTGGCCCTGCCTCCTTCTCTACTTGGCCCCCAATTTCTCCTTCCTCTCCCTGCTCGCCAACCTCTTGCTGGTGCATGGGGAGCGCTACATAGCAGTGCTGCGGCCACTCCGGCCCCCTGGGAGCACACGGCTGGCCCTGCTCCCCACCTGGGCTGGCCCTTTGCTCTTTGCCAGCCTACCTGCTCTGGGGTGGAACCACTGGACCCCTGGTGCCAACTGCAGCTCCCAGGTTGTCTTCCCAGCCCCCTACCTCTACCTCGAAATCTATGGGCTCCTGCTGCCCGCTGTGGGTACGGCTGCCCTCCTCTCTGCCTGCGTGCTGGCCACTGCCCACAGCCAGCTGCAAGACATCCGTCGGCTGGAGCGGGCAGTGTGCCGTGACACACCTTCAGCCCTAGCCAGGGCCCTCACCTGGAGGCAGGCAAAGGCGCAGGCAGGAGCCACACTACTGTTTGTGCTGTGCTGGGGGCCCTACGTGGCCACCCTGCTCCTCTCTGTCCTGGCCTTTGAGCAGCGCCCACCGCTGGGGGCTGGAACTCTGTTGTCCCTCCTCTCACTGGGCAGTGCCAGTGCAGCAGCCGTGCCTGTGGCCATGGGGCTGGGTGATCAGCGATACACAGCCCCCTGGAAGGCGGCTGCCCAAAGGTGGCTACAAGGGCTGCGGGGAAGGATCTCCCAGGGCAGTCCAGGCCCTAGCACTGCCTACCACACCAGCAGTCGAAGCAGCGTCGACCTGGACTTGAACTAGGGATAGAGCCTGGGCTGACCCTACCATAGCATCCACCCATCTCCATCAAGCCTGTCTCCACATGTCAAAGACCCTGTCCCACCTGACCCTGCCCTGACTGAATAAAGGCCATTTATAGTTATCTCACTCCATACCTCAGAAGGGAGAAGCAGGTGAAGCAGCTATGTAAAGAACCTCAAAAGACGTGTGAATGAGGGAGATTCCGATCCAGAAAGGCAAGTAATTGTTGTTATGAAGAGACCACCCCTGGGAGAGTGTGAGCTGACACACTTGACATGGAGCAGATCGGGAGGGGAGCCTCACCTGGCATGGCCCTCACTAGCTCCTCCTCGCTCCCAACCACCACAAAATCCACACAGACATTGTGTCTGGGAAGTATATTTTATTTACATTTTTAAAATCTGTAACTAATAATCTCTTCCTCCTTTCCATCCCCAGAGACTTGGGAAGGGAAAGAACGGGAACCTCAAATACCTACTCCCCACATACAAATACACACCCCCATGGCTCACACCAGCAAAGGAAAGTGAAAGAGAGGCCTGACCCCCACTCGGAAGGGCTGGCCAGGCCTGGAAAAGGGGGAAGGGGAGGGGGCCTAGGGCTGAGTCTCTAAAGAGGAGAAAAGGACAAGAGGGGGCAAGTCAGCTGAAGGGGTTGGAAAGTAGTCCAAGGCCCCTCCCCTCCTCGTCCCTCGGTACCCTACCGCCTCCGCTGGTGGGGGGGGGGCTCCCCCATCCCCCCTCAACACCAGACACAAAGGCAGAGGCTTCAGCCATTAACGGTCAGGTCTCTGGACGCAAAATACTTTCGCTTTATGGTCTCCTGATGTGGTCACCACCAGGGAGGCATCTCTGTAAACAGAAAGCATGTAGGTGAAGGGATAGGACAACCTAGGGACCAACCCAAGCCCCAAGACCACCCTAGGGCCTCCTCTAGCACATCTTTTTTTTTTTTTTAAGAAACGGGGTCTCGGGGTGGCGTCTGTGGCTCTGTGAGTAGGGCCGGGCCCCATATCCTGAGGGTGGCAGGTTTGAACCCGCCCCCAGCCAAACTGCAACAACCACAAAAAAAATTGCTGGGCGATGTGGCGGGTGCCAGTAGTCCCAGCTACTCAGGAGGCTGAGGCAAGAGAATCGGCTAAGCCCAAGAACTGAAGGTTGCTGTGATGCCACGGCACTCTACCAAGGGCGACAAAGTGAGACTCTGTCTCTAAAAAAAAAGAAAAGGGGTTTCGCTTTTGGTTAGGCTGATCTTGAACTGCTGAGCCCAAGCAATCCACCCACCTCAGCTTCCCAAAGTGCTAGGATTACAGGCATGAGTCACCATACCCAGCATCTGACACATCCTCAATGCTAGACCCGGGTGCCTAGCACTGTGCTGCCACCTCCACACAGCCAGCAAGGGGATCGAAGGAGGAAAACCCAGCAGAGGAGAATCATAGAGCTGACTCAGACAGGGGAAATGGATCTCAGCCTCTTACCCCATGACCGGGATGTGAGACCCTGGGTAGGTCCCTCTCATCTACTGGGGTGGGGGCTGGATCAGCAATAACAACTCCCTGGGCTGTGAACCCTCAGGCTTCGTAGCATTCCTGCCTTGGGTCCCAGCTTCCCTCAGCAATCTCCTCCCATACCCCAAGAACCCTTCCAAACACACAGAGATCCAGCCCTTGCCCCATTCGCTTACTTGCTGAGGGCAAAGTCCAGGATCTCGGCTGTATGGCCCCGGTAGTCAGTGAGCAGTCTGCCAGTCCGGGCGTCCCAGAGGCGCACAATGCCGTCCAGACTACAGGTGTAAACCACGGCGGTACCTGCCTCCCATAGCAGCTGCACGATGCCCGACTGCTCCGGGTGTGACAGATGCAGGGTGGAGGTCAGAGTAGGGAGAGCTGAGAGGCATCTGCTCCCATCTCTCATGGAGGGAAAGCCACAGAGAAGGACCAAGGAGGAACCAGGTCTGGGGTAGATGCACCCAGAGATCTGGGGTTTCCTATGGCCATGGCCATAGCCCAGGGGGAACCCAGCTCCAGCTGTCCATACCTGGTGCTGACACTGGTGCCTAAGGGTCTGCGTAGACAGGTCATAAATAGCCAAGGTCCCATCCAGATAGCCAACGGCTGCCAGAGGCATCCTGGACCAAGAACACCATGAGAACACATGCCCTGCCTCTCCCCAGCCCAGGCCCCTCCCATAGGCCTCCTCCTCCCCCAGTCCTCCCTGTCTCCAGGCCAAGGCCTTGGCTCACACTCACACACTGCAGAAGCCCAAAGACTCCACTGAGTTGGACTCACTCTCCTCCCCTTCTCCCAGGTTGGGCTGGGAGGCCACAGTCTCGGGTCTGAAAACACCCACCACCTATAAGTGAGAGAGGATCACAGGGAGCCTGGAATCTCAGTCCTCTGATAAAAAGACTATGGGATAGAGGGACAGAGCGAAGAATAAAAAAGAAAGGAAAGAAGACACAAGAAAGCAGAGGGCCCCCCAGTCAGGCTCCAGGTCCACTCACCTTGCCAGTGGTGGCACTGACCAGCTTGGCCTGGCAGTCCACAGAGCCAGTTAGGATCAGGCTGCCGTCCTGATTGGTGGCAACACAAGTCAGAGGGCCCTGGTGACCCTCAGTCCCTAGATTAGAACAAGGGGGATGGGCTTTGTCCTATCTCCCCTCTGAGTACTGCCCTGGGGTTTCAACCCCTTCCCCAAAGGTGCAGGTTGACACCACCACCACCACCACCCCACCTCTGATACCTTTCAGTACATGGATGGGGTTTCCCTGCTTCAGGTCCCAAATCCTGATAGTGCCATCTTCATAGCCTACCACAGCTCTCTTCCCTAAAGGGCCAGAGGCACAGGTGGAGAGAAGACAGAGTGTGCACTGAGACACAAAGAGCAAGAGAAGGGGACAGGGGAGGGGGAAGGGAGAGGTTGAGAACAGAGTAAGGGCACAGATACTGCCCCAGTTCAGGGCTGGAGGAAGGTGCTATCAGCTCTGGGGCCAGGAGTTAAGCACTCCCAAAAGCAGGCTTCAGAGTTTGCCAACTGTGGCTCAGGAAGGAGCTTAAGAAAGTGCCTAACCCTGGATTCAACCTCTGCACCCAGGAAAGGACACTCAAGGGAGCTGTTCTCACCATCAGGGAGGACTCGGCCACAGGTCGCTGGGCAGTTGGGACCCTGAAAAGTCTTACAGTCACCATTCGGGACCTTCCACATCCAGGTGTTGCCATCAGCTGTGCCCGCCAGTAGGACAGGTGCCCGAGGGTGCCACTCCATCCACTGGGCAGGGAAAAAGGTACAATAGGAAGACCCATCATCTCGATCCCACCTAGGAGTCTGCCCCATGAGCCCTAACCAAGGTTTCCCTGCTTCTGGGATCAGCACATACTTTCCAGTAACAAATACAGACATTCTTGTTATACCCTGAGGTGCACTGGCTCCATGCTGGCTTGTTCCTTATAGATAGGACTGTCCCCCCAAGTTCTCATCACCCCCCACCCAAGATCCCACAGAGCTGAATCCCATTCTGATGATCTCACCTCCAGGTCTCCTGCTTCAAAGGACCAGACCTCCTCCTTGGTGTCCACCTGCCACACTTTCAAGAGGCCACTCATGTCCCCTGTGGCCACTAGGGTAGAGTCATGGCTGAAACCAGCACAAGTCACAGAGTCTTTATGGCCTGAAAAGTGGGCAGAAAGAAAACAAACAATAAGATACCTATTGCTAGGGACAAATGACCCCAGTATCTGGCCTCCTGAAAGGAGTGACTAGGGAAAAAAGAGGAAAGGGTGTGGTGGCATGTTCTATAGTCCCAGCCAGCTGGGTTCAAGACCATCAAGACCAAACTGGGCAACATAGCGAGACTGCATCTCAAAACGCCCCAGGTCTCCCCAGAAGAGACACTGCTGCCCCCCCCCCACCCAAGCATATTCCAGGCTTCCTATTTCTTCTGCTGCTGTTCACTCTACACCTCTCCTTAAATCTTACGTCCTCTCCTCCATCCAACTACTCCTACACCAGTGTCACCTCCCCAGGTCTTTGCTAGACTCCCTCAGTCAATTAGTGCCACCTGAGCCTGCAATATGTGTATACTCCTTTGTAGCCCTGGGCCCCAGCACAGAGTTGGCACAAAACCAAGGTCACCAAATGACTGTTGGATGCACAACCACTGCAGGCCAGGCCCCTAAGATATCCAAGGAACCTGGCCCTGCCAGGCCTCTACCCCAGCCCCCTTACCTGCGCACTCAAACAGCAGCTCACCATCGCTGAGCCTCCACACAAAGGCTTTGTCGTCTTCACCCCCTGTCACTGCTAAGGTGTTGGTTTTGGGGTCCAGGCTCACACAAAACACAGATGCTGTCCCAAGAGATAGTCCATGGTAAGGTGACAGAGCTGCCACCTAGGATTTTGTCTTCCGGAAGCCCACCCCATTTCACCCAAAGCAACTTGACTTTCCTTCTGAAAAAGAGTCTAACTTATTCTAAGTTTAAAGCATCAGTTTTTAAGAGAAAGCCTTCCCCAAGCTTAAGTCATTCTCCAAGGCAGAAGTCACCCACACTGAAGCCATGGACAAGGGGTACATGTGCAGGGCTTTCTGCTCTCAGCATGGGATGCCACCAGGCTGGGTAAAAAAGAGAGCCAGAAGAGCATTATGTTGTGGGTTTCTTGCTAAGAACTAGTATTTGAGAAGATTACTAAAACTATGCTCTAAAAGGTATGCTATTTACCTCTAATTTATACTCAAGTTACTTTCATTAACTCTTAGCAAAAATAACTTTTTAAAAGAAAACTAAGACTCAGAGGTTAATAAAGGTTAGTACATAAAACAGGCAAGATTAGAACCCAGATTGTCTAAACAGACTCCAGACACAAATCCATCCCACCATAATGCCCCCTACTCTTGAGCTCCTCTAGGACAAGGCCAGCATCTTTGCCTTCTCTGTGTCACTCTCAGTGCTATTTTGTCCAAGGTGTATGTCTGATGTTCACATGCCCACCGGGATTGATTTAAGATGGATCTCCTTAGAGACCTACCTGAGTGCAAGGAAAAGGTGACCTCGCTATCGTCGGGGCCCTCCATGCTGCCGACCACCCCTTCTTGAGGTTCCAGAACCCAGCCCTCTTCGTTGCCCTCTTCTTCTTCTTCCTCTTCCTCAAAGTCCACATCTTCCATCTCCTGGGCCAGATCATCTGCTTTGGGGACAGGGTTAAAAGATGGGGCTCAGGAGGCGGTAAGAGGGATGGGAAGAAGCGCCACAGGCCTGAGGCTGGATCATTTGGCAAGAGTGTAAGGTGGAGTCAGATACACCGGGTGTAGCGGGGGCGAGAAGCGGCAGGGAGGAGGGGGCGTGTGGGACAGAGGACAGGAGGCCCAGTCTAAGGACCTAGGGCAGGCCAGCGACTGTGCGGGAAGGGAGGACCGAGGGGATGATGGGAAGGGGGTGTGTGAGGGGAAGGGCCAGAGGAGACGTCAGGGAACCCCCACCCCTCCAGGCCTGAGAACTAAGTATGGGATGGGGGAAGGGAGGGAGAAGGATGTCGGTAGGAATCACCGGTGGGGTGTGGACCGGAGGGGAGAGCAGCAGGGGTCAGAGGCCAGGGGTGAGCTCCTTCTGCCTGTCCCACGGCCTGAGAACGGCAGTTCTCACCCGGGTCCGGTGGACCGGGATCCAGTTCTACCACCTCGATAATCTCTTCATCACCATGGAAGCTTAGGGTCTCCAGTGGGGGGGTGTCAGCGGCAGCCCCGCTTTCCGATTCGGACTCCATGCGGCGCAAGCAGCAGATCCACTTCTCAGGCCCAAACGCCTCCCAGAGTCAGCTCTGCGCGACGACGCGGAACTCGAGCCCCTCCTCCCGGGAGGAAGTAGGCGTAGGCTAGTCCCCGGCAGAAAGAGCGACGGCCCTTCGGCCACTAGCGATAGGGATTGGCTGCCAGAACCACCAATCACAGTGCAGAGTTGGAAAACCGGGCCGGGGCGTGGCGAGGAGAACCCAAACTCCGCCCCACCTGACTCCGCCCCCCAAAAGAGGCAAACAAGAGAGCGTGCGCGCCTCCGGGGTCTCCTGGGAAGAGTAGTTCTCTCGGGTCCGCTCAATGGGCTTCTGGGAGTTGTAGTCTCTGGCTTGTGGGCAGGACGGAAGGAGCGGGGGAGGCCCCTTACGCAAACTACAATTCCCGACTGGGAGCGCGGTGAAGAGGGGGTGGGATCTGAACATGGCGGCGGTGGTAGCTGCTACGGCGCTGAAGGGCCGGGGGGCGAGAAATGCCCGCGTCCTCCGCGGTAAGGAGAGGGATCCCGGGGAGGGCAGGAATGCCGGAGATCCCTTTTCTTTCACATCTCACCAGCGAGGGCAGGAGGTCAGGGCTGTCTGTTGCTGCCAATACTTCTCTGCGGGATCTTAAGAGTCTGGGGGAGAAAAGATGCTCTCTAGAGGTCACCCAGTCCATCCCTCTGCCTTCGGGCTGCACGACACGTCTGGGGTCTTGCTGCAAAAGGGTGACCCAAGGAAGTCTTTTTAGACTCCCGCGCTCCAGGTGTTTCGCACTCACCGCAGTGCAGAGGAAAGAGCCCGGAACTTCTTGGAGGCTTGAGGTCTAGCCCCGGATAATTAGCAGTTTGACCTTGGGCGAAGTAGTTCGTCTCTCGGGGCTTCAGTTTCCTCTTCTATAAAATGAGGGGATGGAGTAGACTATCTTTAAGCTCCCTTCCGGTACTAGCATTCTGTAGTTTTAAGTCTTTTCCCGGATTTCTTTCATACGTTTCGTGTGAGTCCCACTGCAGTCCTTCCCATCCTGTCATCTGAGATGAAGAACAGCAATGCTCGCCCTCCTGGCACCAGGGTGATGAGCCCGCAGTGACGTGGAAGTGGCTTCCAAAGGTGCCACCTTGATGACGATTTTCCCATTTCTCTTTGGATTCTCCCTGGCACTGTTACTTCAGACTGCAGTCACTCTCCTTCCTCAGATCTCAACCACTCCCCCAGCCCTTCCCCTTCCTCCCCTTTTTCTTTCTCCTCATCCTCTTACTGACCTTCCTAACCCTCCATCCACAGGGATTCTCTCAGGAGCCGCGGCTAACAAGGCTTCCCAGAACCGGACTCGGGCACTGCAAAGCCACAGCTCCCCAGCGTGCAAAGAGGAACCTGAGCCCCTGTCCCCTGAGTTGGAATACATTCCCAGAAAGAGGGGCAAGAATCCCATGAAAGCAGTGGGACTAGCCTGGTGAGTTTTAAGTGAGTTTAAAAATGTTTGCTCATTAATGGGGAATGGCATCCAGGGAGGGTAGGACTCAGAAACTCCTCTGAGTTTCAGGTGGTGAGTTGAATCCAAAGTTGTGGGAACAGCTTTGCTAGGTTCAAGGATCTGAATCTCAGAGGAGCAGGACAGGGGAAGTGGGAAAATATGTGAAATTGGGGAGACAGTGGGTTTTCTGTGGAGTAACCTGAGATGATCTGATAGAAATTTGGGTCCCTGGCCTCAGACCCCTTTTGGAAGCTTAGGGTGAAACTCAAGTTTCAGTAATTAATTGAGGCCTTGTAAGATTATATTAGTTGTGTTTTAGTGCCTAGGTGTTACAAAAGTTATTATTTTATCAACTCTGACCTTAAAACATATTGATCAGGACGGCCCCTGTGGCTCATGGAGTAGGGCGCCGGCCCCATATACCGAAGGCGGGTTCAAACCCGGCATCGGCCGAAATGCAAAACAGAAAAATAGTCGGGCGTTGTGGCGGGCGCCTGTAGTCCCAGCTACTCGGGAGGCTGAGGCAAGAGAATCGCCTAAGCCCAGGAGTTAAAAGGGTAAGGAGGAGGGAGTTGACATTTTTTTCAGCACCTGGGATGTGCCAGTACTTTACTGTGTAATATTTTAGGTTTCTGAGATAAATATTTATTCTGACATAAATACTACATCCCCCTTTTACAGAGGAGAGAACTGAGGCTCAGCTAGATTTTCACCAGGTCTGGTGACTCTGTGCTCTTTACCCTACACCAAGGTGCCTTTCAAGTAGCAGTTACTCAGATTAAGAAGGGAAGTCTGGAAAGGAATGTGGGGCAATTTGGGCAGAAAGGGACTTGGCCAAGATGCAAGGAATCACACACAAGCGCTATGGCAGGAGTGCAAGGTTCCTGCTGAGGAGTGACAGGCTCTAAGGAAAAGGAGTGAAGAAGAGGTAGGCAGAAACCCAACCACACTGGGCCTTTTGTGCCATGCCTAGGAGTTTGGACTTGGCCAAAAAGTGATGGAGACCTGTTACAGGGCTTGAAGCAGGGGAGTAAGATCTGGTTTGTGTGGGTCCCTCAAGCAGCCAACACAGAGGATGAATTAGACACGAGATACGTATTTGCAGCATTCATGCAGTTGATGAAGCTGGAAAGATTTCCCCTTAGCTCCTCTGGCTCAGGCTTGGCCCCTCCCCAAACCCGGTGCACATCTCCCCACCCCTAGGGCCATCGGCTTCCCCTGTGGTATCCTCCTCTTCATCCTCACCAAGCGGGAAGTGGACAAGGACCGTTTGAAGCAGATGAAGGCTCGGCAGAACATGCGGGCGTCCAACACGGGCGAGTATGAGAGCCAGAGGTTCAGGGCCTCCTCCCAACACGCCCAGTCCCCTGAAATTGGGTCACGGGTGCAGGCCTGAGGAGCTCTGCAACACTCCACTAGACTGTATTGACGTGAAGTCTCCGGTTTGGCTGGGATTCTGGTCCTTGCCTCTGAGGTCCACCAGAGGGCGCGCAAAGCCCAGGCTGCTGCCAGCCCGCGCCCCTCCCACACCAAGGAGCCAGCCAAAGGCAAATAAAGTTATTGAGTGTTTGGGTGGAAAGGAACCAAGTCTGGGTTTGTGAGTCCCTTGGGACGGGAGGGGCAGTGGGTGGGGTTGGTTACTCATGTGTGCTCCATCTCACAGAAGAGCTCAGTGTTCCCAGCTGGATGGTGGGGCAACCACAGAGACTTAAATGCAACAAGCCTAGGCTGGGGCCCTGGGGACCAAGCCCTCAGAGCTACTGGCAGGGAGGGTGGGGCCCCACTCAGCCTTGAAACAAATAATAAAAAGAATCAAAGAAGGCATTCAGGGTGTGGAGGCAAAAAAGCACTACTCTTGGCTGAGTCCAAATGGTTCAACATCTCTGGGCCTCAGTTTCCTCCCTTGTAAGAAATTGGACTAGTGATTTCCAAGATGGAGTTCTAAACACAATCTGCAGTCCATCCCCTCCCCCATCTGCAAAATCATCTGTGTCCATTCAGCTTTTTGGGGAAGAGAGTTAATAGCTCTTGTGAGCTTTGGGGAAAGGCCCATGGCATAGACAAGATCAGCACTATGGTTGAGGGGTCCCTTCCAGATCCAGTGTTGCAGGGTTGAACTCCCTCTTCACCAGCCAATTGCCTCTATCTCCAGGAAGCACTGCAGAATATTTGGTTACTTGGAAAAGAAGGAAGAGACCAAGCCAGAATACAGAGGTAGGAAGTGGATCCTTTGGGCAGAGCCAGACAGGTACTCCCAGAGTGAACACTTTCAAATGAAGAACACCAGAGCTATACAGAGTTTTAACTTCTAGACACAAAACTTCATTACATTTCTAGTTGTGTCCCTTTATGTAATACATTTAAGATCAAGGACTTAATAAAAGAAATCCTAACTATATCCTTGGGTGATTCAGTTTCCACCCCCACCTGACAGACTGGCCCTTGTCCTCTCTTCCCCATTCCACCTTGAGGCACTTGATATTACAGAGAAATCAGTAGCTAGCTAGAGAGATGGGGTTCTAGCCAAAAACCTTTCAGTGCAAATTAAGAGCAAACTTCAGAGAGGAAATCAACCTTACTCCCAGTGCAAAAGGAAAGAACGCAGAAGTCTTGGGCATCACAGTAGGCTTCAGTATGTCTCAGACCAAGTGGGAGGCCCCAGAGCATTTTCTTTGCCCTCCACCTAGTCTCTTCACCCTGATTAATTCCTGACCTCATAATTCTTTTTTTTTTTTAACGCCACCATGGAGTTTTATTAAAGATAAAAGCTGGCGTCATAAAGTTTCATGGAATGCTTCACAAATTTGCATGTCATCTTTGCGCAGGGGCCACGCTAATCTCTGTATCGTTCCAATTTTAGTATATGTGCTGCCGAAGCAAGCACGACCTCATAATTCTTAAACCACCCCATTGCCTGACCTTTACCCCTCACTTCCTCTGAATGGCCTGAGCACAGAAAGCAAGAGATAACTCCGACCAGAAATTTTAAATCACTCAGGGAGGCCTCAAGCAGCTTTGGAGAATGGGGACCAGATGCTTACAGCCAGCCTGTTCACTTTACCACCATCACAAGACAGCCCAGGGTAGATGTTGCTCTGGACCAGCCCCTGGGCTTCACTCCTTTCTTCTTCCCCCATCCCTGTGACACTCAGATAAACAATATATACATGTCACTGAAACAAGGGATTAAAGCTAGAAGACTCATGGGCACAGATCTATTCTACCTTCCTGAGCTAAAAGATGCCAAGCCAAAGGAGTATAGAATAATGGCCTCTATGTCCAGGAAGCTGGAGACAAAGCACTCTGGCTTTGTTGAGGGTTGGGTGAGGAAACAGCTCCAGCTACTTAGCCTAGAAGCCTTTGGCAAAGGTGGGAGGGAACCCTATCATCTTGAAGTCACTTCTACCTTTCTATACCTAACTATAGAATAGGCTCCTTTTGCTTTCCGCCCAGCTCCAACTATAAGAATAATCTGGCACCATATACTGGGAAAAAGGGAGAAGACACATCTTCATCCTAGTCCCTGTCAAGCTCACTAAGGGTAATAGTTAGTCCCCAGCTCCTGCATCCCCACCAGGTACCTAGCCATCCACAACCAGAGAGACCACCATCTCCAGGACAGAAAGGAAACTGGGTATTATTACTTGAGTGGAAGGAAGGAGTCCAAGGCCCTGACCAGTCTCAGGGCATGGCTCTCTAGGGAAGGGAGAGCCTAAGGTAGGGTGAAATAGGAGGCTGCTCCTTAATTGCGATCCCCCATCAGCTGCAGCACAAAGGTGAAGATGTAGATGATGTCTGTGTAAATCTGCAGGGCGCCAGTGATGTAGTCCTCTGGGCTGATGGTGTGCTTCCGGTTCCCCAGAACCAGCTGTGTGTCATAAGCCAGGAACTGCAAGAATAGGGAAGCCAGAGTGAGAACCCAGAGTTCAGTGTCCAAAGATCATTTGTGGTCAGCAGATTTGCCCTACGAGCCAATATGCTATGCCTTGTGCTTAGGAGACACATTCGTGAACAGCATAACATGTGGGTTCTACCTTCCAGCACATATCGCAATCTGGAAAAGTGAAGAGACACACTGTCATCTATACTATAAACTAGCAAGCGTTCCAGTAGCAGGCAATGTAAGCAAGAGATGCCAGGAATGCCCAGAAAATCAGTGGCACTGCTTATTAGTAGGGAGAGGAAAGACCAGCTACAGCCCCACTCCCTGCCTCCCTCCCAAGCAGCCTAAACTCATGCTCCATCTCTTCTGCTTCCCTTCCTAGAGGATGGCATGGACTTACTCACCAGGGTGAAACAAATGGCCCCCAGTGCGGCATAGACCATGTGGAGCCAGTAAACCTGGGAAGAGGGGGACAAGGGATGGCATTAAAAAACTTAATAAAGCAGAGACCAAGGCAGGCCCTCAGCCTCAGCTTCCCCCTGGAATTCGAGGAAGAGAGTAGGTAGAGCTAGGAAGCTAGCTTTCTCACTAGGCAACTGGAAAGGATACTGCCTTCCTAAATCCTGGAAGAAATTAAGAATGGTGAAATAGTTGGCAGCAAAAGCAGAGGCCTTCCTTCAATGGCCATATCAAACCAATCACAGTACCCTATAAATTTCCACAAAAAATTGTAAAAGGTAAATGTAAAAAAAATTAAAAATAAAAACAGTCACAGCATCTTTTAGTCAAACCAATCTCCAAAAGTTAGTCATGGTATTGAGGTGTGTACTATACTTCTGAAGAAAAGAAGACAGTTGGGTACTAGTTGAGGGGGCAGACCTAGTCACAGCATTCAATAGAGTGGTTCCTGAAGCCCAGCCTGGGAGGGACAGACTAAGGAAGGGAGGCTGTGAGGGAAGGCCCCCAACCACTCTGGGGAGTATTAGAATCTGGGGCCATCACTAGGGCAGCTTGCATTGGCACTCCCACAGGTCCCCGTCTACAGAGGGCAGGGCTGGCGTGATGAAATGGGCAGGCAGCTCTCATGTTCACATCCTGCCCCTTCAACACTGTTTTCCCTCAGCCTCAGGGCCTCATACCGTCTCCCAGCTGACTGGAATAAAAGATGGAATTGGATCCTGAGATCCCTTCCACCCAAGCCCACCTTCTTAGTCCTATGGATTTCGCTCCCAGTTGTCTTCTTGGAACCTGGTCTCAGCTGTTAGGCAGATCTAATCTTCCCAAGGGATTTTGGTGATGCTATCCAAGGATTCATATGCTATGGCTCCCAGGGTCAAATAGAGATTATACCCTAACCCAAATGGATGGTGCTTCCCTGTTGGCACCTTTCCCAGCCTTTCAAGAAGTTCTAGAGGTCAGAGCCTGTCCAGAGGTTTTTGGGGCCCAAGAAGAGTCCTGCTACACTATGGAATACAGAAATCTGCTCTGAACACTGCATTCACAGACCCCAGATCTTCTGGGACACTCACTTTTTTTTTTTGAGACAGAGTCTCAAGCTGTCGCCCTGGGTAGAGTGCCATGGCGACACAGCTCACAGTAACCTCCAACTCTTGGGCTTAAATGATTCTCTTGCCTCAGCCTCCCAAGTAGCTGGGACTATAGGCACCCACCACAACACCTAGCTATTTTTCTTGTTGTAGTTGTCATTGTTGTTTTAGCTGGCTCAGGCTGGGGTTGAACCTGCCAGCCTCCGTGTATGTGGCCGGCGCCCTACCCACTGAGTGATAGGTGCCACCGACACTCACGTATTTGAAGTACAGCACGATGCTAGTGACAATCCCAGTCACCATGAGCACAATTCCCAGGACACAGAACAGGCCTGTACATGAGGTGAAGTCCACCTGCCAGGAAGGGAGAAGGAGGTACCTGTCAGGCAACTGCCACCTTAACCCCTGCCAAGGAGCTCCACTGCAGCCTCCTAGGAGGCATGGCAGTGACCATGACATTTTCAAGACAGACACAGGAAGCAGTTTTGTAGGTGCAGATGAAGGGAAAGATCTCTAAGGGAAATCCCCAGTGTACTAGGGTCTGGGCCCTCCCAGGTCTATTCAAATGGCAAGCCCAAAGGGCCAGGTCTGGTAAGAAAAGGGATAGGTTGCCAGGAAAGGACCCCCATGTCCTCACCTTGGTCTGAAAGCAGAAAATCGTGACTGAAATGGACACCACAGCAGTGATGATCATTGCAATGATGACAGCTTTGGTTTGATACATACTGAGGAGAAAGAAGGCATTAAGAGAGGTCAGGAACATAAACCACAAATGACTTCAAAACCACTGCTTCTAGAAGTCTTGTCCACCCAGGAACACCACATTCCCCCATAGTACACATTCCCCAAGAGTATACCTAGAAATGGTGCCTGTCATGAAGCCCATGGCAAGAGTCTAAGGGAAAGAGAGAAATAAGAATGAAACACTTAAAAAGAAAGGGAGGACCCTGGGGGAGTGGCTGTGGTGGCCTGCAAGAGCCGGGAGTAAATGTGACCAAGCTAGACAGGCAGCCACAAAGCGGTCAGGATGAGGTGGGGGGACAGCCAGGGACATCCTTCCACAGTGGTGTTCCCAGTCCTCCCTCAAACCATTTCCACACTCTCCTGCTACCCTTCCAGACTCACAAAGAGGGTCAACAAGATGATGTTCCAAGGGAAACGGCGTCTGAAGGGAAAGAGAAACCCTGGTTAAATGACTGGGCTGGTCCGGTCGTAGCAGTCTCTGCAGCAGAAAAAGGCACTTGGCTCCTGTGCCCAGAGGGTTCAGCCTTGACTCCAGGGCAGGGATGCTCATATAGCCTTTGGCACCTGCTCAGGTGTTCTAAGTGGGGACGACATGGGGCAGTGGGACAGACCTGCAGCGTGGAAAGACCTGGCTTCATTTGCAGCTTTTACACTGACTGCCTACATGACTGACAAATATCCTCAGCCTCTTTGAGTCTTGGGTTCTTCCCATTTGTTTTTTGTCTCTTTTAGTTTTTGTTGTTATTGTGTTTTGTTTTGTTTGTTTTCTGAGAAAAGAGTCTCACTATGTCACCCTCAGTAGAGTGCCGTTGCATCACAGCTCACAACAACCTCACTTTTGGGCTTAAGAGATTCTCTTGCCTCAGCCTCCCAAGTAGCTGGGACTACAGGACCCCACAGCAATGCCCAGCTGTTTTTTGTTGCAGTTGTCATTGTTGTTTAACAGGCCCGGGCTGTGTTCGAACCCACCTGCCTCAGTGTATGTTGCTTGCGCCCTAACCACTGAGCTATAGGCGCCGAGGCTGTTTTGTTTTGTTTTTTAAGATAGCATCTTACTTTGTTGCCCAGGCATGAAGGCAATGGCATCATCGTAGCTCACTACACCTCAAACTCCAAGGCTCAAGCAATTCACCTGCCTCAGCCTCCCAAAAGGCTACGACTGCAGGCACGTGCCACCACACACAGCTAATTTTCCTTTTTTTTGTAAAGGCATGGTCCCACTATGTTGCTCAGGGTGGTCTTGAACTCCTAACTTCAAGTGATCCTCCTGCCTCAGCCTCCCAAAGTGCTGAGATTGTAGGTATGAGCCACTGCCCTGGCTGTCTTCCTATTAAGTGGTTAAAATGCCACATACTTGCTGTAAGAATGATAGCTAGATGGCTAGATAGATCATACAAAAACACACACACACCTCTGCACATATTTGGACACTTGGATAGTAGCTGCCATCTTCACGACCATAATTTTTTGTACAGCTCCATGAAGGGAAACTATCAGGAATCCCTTTCCTTTCCAAACTACTTAGCCCCTGTCCCACCCCCCTGCCATCCCTTCTCATTGTCTAAGTCTTTGGGACTCACCTGGGTCCCTGGCAACAGGCAAGGATCAAGTAGGTGATGATGAAGACACCACTGAGAAGAAAGAGAGGAGGAAGTAGTCTACAGGCCCAAACTTTATTCAGTCCCCTCCCGGCTCCACCTGGCGCAGCACCAGGCTGGTAGGTTGAAGGCCCAAAAGCTGTTTGGAAGTCTGAGGGGCAGCTACGCAGCAAGAAGCAAGACCACCCCAGCCAGGGGCACTGAGAAGCTCTGAAACACCAGGTGTGGGCCAGGAAGGAGGTTCAGGGAGGCCGCAGCTTGTGCACCGTGGGAACAGCTTGTGCACCGTGCATGTTGCCACCAGAATGCCCCACTCCCACTCTCAAGAGTCTGGACTCCTCATCTGGACACATGTATTGCACTCCACAGCATGAAAAACTGGCACAGCAACTTGGGCGACCCCTCGCAGAAAGCATTTGACCCTGCCCCCAGCAAAGCTGGCTAGCCAGAAGCAGAAGCAGAAGCTGCCGCCGTCCTCTCCCTGACCCCCAGGCAGGGATGAACACATACTCACTAGGACACGTAGTAGATGGCCGTGTTTTTCCTCACAAAGGCGCTGACTGGTTCCCTGTGAGGCAGGGGAGGACAGAGGACTCAACGCTGTGGCTTGTCTGCCCCCTGCCAGTCAGCCTGGGGCTCCAGCTTCTCTAATCACCCATAGTCACTCTGAGAGCAGGTCCCACGGCAACCTAGCTCCCAGCAGGCGACCCCAACACCCCTAGGGCTGGTAAAACAGTGAGGCCTAGAGACTCACACAAAGGTGAAGATGGCGATGATGGCCACTGTGAGAAGCAGCTGGACGGAGATGATGGAGTACACCTGGAACACAGGCAGCCAGATGGGGTCACCATCCTGTACCCCTGGCTTCCCCCAAGAAGCTGCCCTCCCCCACGACCAAGGAGCCCAAAGCCCACCAGACCTTGCCATTCCATGTCTTGCCAGTGGTGGGAGAGGGCTGCTTATTAATGCTGAAGGGCCCAGAGGTGGTCCCATGAGGCCACGGCAGCCTGGCTTAGCTGCTATAGCCACCTCTTCCTTGCCCACAGAGTGCTCCCTGGCTTCCCCCTCCTGCCCAACACCTGCCTTGTCAATACCAACTCGCCCTGCCTGGCAGCAGTCCATGCATGCTGTGCACTGGGAGCTAGGGAGGATCCTAGGGAGGGTGGGTTATGACCAAGTGTGGTCATTTCTGGCTGCAAGTTGTGTATAGTCTAATGAGAGAAAGATGTCGGGGAAAGTGGAAAACTTTGGCAAAACCCACCCAGGAGGTTCTCCCAGATTCAATCTGCCCTCCCAAAAGAAAGTAGAGAAGAGAAGAAGATAGCCAGGCATTATGACAGGCACCTGCAGTCCCAGCTACCTGGCAAGCTAAAGCAAGAGGATCTCTTGAGCCCAAGAGTTCAAGGTTGCTGTGAGCTATGATACCATAGTACTCTACCCAGGGCAACAACAACAAAAAAAGAATACCCTAATTGCTAACTGTTTAAATACTTTTCTGAATAAAATAGTTGTTTCTGATTAAGGAATAGTCAATCTAAAAATAAAGAGAAGGAAAGAAGGGCAACACTAGAATTAGAGGAGCCAAGGACCCCTCTGAGGAAAGCACAGGGCTAGAGAAGGCAGGCAAGCAGATGTTATGTGGGACTGAGCCCTGGGGGTTACATGGCCCACCCTTCCCCCTCCCCATTGCCTGAAGGCCCCAGGCACACCTGCCTCCCACCCACATCTTACCTTTCGGATGAAGGCGTGTCGGACTTTCTGGTCATCCCACTCTCCAGGCCCAAAGTTGTCACTCACTGCTCTCTCCTCCCCATCATAGCCTTGGCCTGGGCCTAGGGACAGACCACACATAACCAGCTGGGGCCTGGGACATGTGGCCTCAATCCCAAAGCTTCCAAAGACAAGTGTTACAATGCAGGAACTCCTTACCTAGGCAGGGTCTTCGAGATGCCCTGAGAGCCACACAGAGCTGGCCTGTCATAAGATGCTTAGGTGTGCTAATCACACATAAGCAGACATCTGTGCCTAGCCCATGCCACTGAGGGCAGAGGATGGGGTCCCAATGTGGGCAGCAGCAGGCCTTGAAGCCTCAGTGGATGCACCTGGTTTAGGCAGACCAAAGGAAGGTAGCAAAGTGCAGAGCATGAGAGTGTGTGTATGGGTGGGGAGAACTCGGTGAAACTGGGGACCTGCATCAGGCCTCTTAGAGAACAGAGGTTTCATGGGTACACATGTAAAATATGAGTGATGCGCTAAGATCTGCACCAGAACACACATCCAGATGAGAGTTGGCAGGACTCCCTCTAGGATTCCAGAGATGTTGCAGGGGCTCTGAGCATTCCTTGAATGCCTCTTTAGGAACTGTTTTCAGAATCCCCATGTGAGCCAGCCAGGAAGGGAGTCTCACTGCATTCTAATCTCACCTCATTTCTGACCAAATATAGCATTTATATGCCGCAATGTTTACCAAATTTGGTTCCAAATAACTTCTGGATATTTGCAAAAGTCAGATTTTACCTTAAAGGATGAGAATTTGTCAGCATCAAGGATATTAATTTAAAAAGAAAAAAAAATGCTTTGGGTTCCAAAGGCAGTAGCTAAGAAAGACATGGAGTCTGAGTGGGTGGGAGCGCCCTGTTGGGAAATAGAAATGGTTTCCTGGGGTAACACTTGGAAGGCATTGCTTCACTCAACCACTTTCTCCTCTGGTGTGTAGGTTCTGGTATAAGTCTCATGGACTTGGTGTCCTTGCTAAGTGAAGTGGATGAGGGGCAGATGCTGAGGGAAAAGTAGGGGGAATGAACACAGGAAACAGAAGGGGAGCTATAAAGAGAGACACTGGAAAATGGGGTTATATGGGAAGTGGGAGAGACAGGGATGAAAGGAAGTGGCCTCATCTGCTCTAAGTGTTGCCCCTCCCACCCACACATCATATACCCTTCAAATACTCACCATAGTTCATGGGCATCGGGTGAATGGGGGGCATGGGCTGTGGGTAGCCAGCAGGGTGACCGTAGCCAGGCTGCGGGTAGGCAGGGTACCCACCGGGCAGGATAGATGGCTGCCCATAGCCCCCAGGGGGCGGGGAGCCAGGGTACAGGGGGTTGAGGTCCTCATATGGTGGGGGGGCACTGGGGTTGGACATGGTGCTTGAGGGCTAAGGGGAGACCCCAGCTGCTGTCACCTGAAATGGGAGAGAAGGAAAGCAGTCATGAGTTCCCCGTCCCAGCCCAGTTCAGGCTATGTCCATGGAGGAAACCCTCCTGTTTCCTCCCTAGATCACAGCCTGTTGTTTGCTGTCCACAAGCCTCTTCCCCAGCAACTAAGCCCCTGCCCCTCCTGCCCTGGTACTTCTCCTCACTGGGCAGCTCCCTGGCCACGGGAAAGCAGGAGGAGGTGGGTCATCTCCAGAGCCCAGAGGTGCTGCTGAGCTTCAGTGCTGGGAGAGGCAAGAACAAGGGAAACGTGTGCCAGTGCGGTGCCTCATGCCTGTAATTCTAGCATTCTGGGAAGCCGAGGCAGGAAGCTCACTTAAGCTCAGGAGTTCAGGACCAGCCTGAGCAAAAGCAAGACCCCATGTCTACTATAAATAGAAAAATTTGCCAGACATGATGGTACATGCCTTTAGTCCCAGCTACTTGGAAGGCTGAGGCAGGAGGATTACTTGAGCCCAGGAGTTTGAGGTTGCAGTGAGCTATGGTAACACCACTGCTCTCTAGCCTGGGAGACAGAGCAAGACCCTGTTGCAAAAAAAAAAAAGAAGAAGAAGAAAAGAAAGAAAGAAAGAAAACCTTCCAGTATTGCTGGCTTGACAGCAGAACGAGGGAAGAAGCTAGACGGCCCCCAGTAAAGCCTCCTGGTGACTCACAGGGCCAGCTGGGACCCTTTGAAAGGGTCAGCCCCATCTCCAAGGCAGCTGGCAGGAGCACCAGGCCTGAAAGCCAGAGCTGGGACAGAGCCAAGGTTCAAAGTAGAGAGCAAGGAGGAGGAGGAAAACAAGCTATCCCCAGTGCCAGAGCTGCCAGGCCCCAAGGGGGAAGGGACCAGTGGACCCGTAGCAGGCTGAGTCAGGGCGGCCTGAGGAGCCCAGGTGAGTGGGTACACTATGCTGGCCATGGGGGCTGGGAAGCTTCACAGAAGGGCAGGCCTGAGACAGGACTTTCTGGTTCCTTCAAATAACAGCTGTGGTGTGTCAGAGAGGCGTGTGGCAGCCTGTGACTGTTCTCCTCACTGGCTCTGCAAAGGAGCAGACAGTGAGTGCAAGGCCCTGAACCCCCTCTAAGAAGAGGAGACACACATTTTGAATCCCAGGGTCTCTGGAATCTGACTTCTGCTGTATTCCCCAGGGGCAGTGGCTAGGGAGGCTAAAGGGCTGAGGAATCAGGCCACAAGATAGAGCGAGCACTATCCCTGCAGCAGGGAGAGCCCCTCAGCCAGGGGAGGAAGGGAACCAGTAACCAGGTGGAAGGAAGCTCAAGGTGGTACAGCCCCGAATGTTCATTTCGGATGAGAGAATCAAGGCTCAGAACAGTGGAGTGGCTCCCCCAGATCACAGAACTAGCAGGTTGGTGGTATAGTCAGAATCCAGGCCTTCGGGATCCTGAGTCCTGTCCTTTTTTTTTTTTTTTCTGGAGACAGAGCCTCAAGCTGTCACCCTGGATAGAGTGCTGTGGCATCACAGCTCACAGCAACCTCCAATTCCTGGGCTCATGCGAGTCTCCTGCCTCCGCTTCCCAAGTAGCTGGGACTACAGGCACCCGCAACAACGCCCGGCCATTTTTTTTTTTTTTTTTTGGTTGCAGCCGTGATTGTTGTTTGGCGGGCCCAGGCTGGATTCAAACCCGCCAGCTCAGGTGTATGTGGCTGGCGCCTTAGCCCGTTGAGCCACAGGCGCCGAGCCCTGAGTCCTGTCCTTTATGTTACTCTGTGCTCTTATGCCTTTTCTGCCAAATAAATGTCCTCTGGGCCTGCTGTCACAGAGGTATCAGAGATTTGGGAAGAGCTAAGGAGGAGATCCCCGCAAGGCCCTTGAGTCCTGGTAAGGACAAGCCTTGGCAAAGTCTGGGCCCCTTGACAGAGTCAACACCTCCCCTAGAGCATCTCCCAGGGGGCAGACCTTTAGGACCCACAGGGCAGGTACTCTGAGATCCAAGTTGGCATCCCTCAGAGCCTCTGCTAGAAGCAAGAGAGACTGGCCTCTTTTTAGGGCACCCTGTGCAGTTCCAGGATTAGATGAAGGACTGTCTTATCTCTTCTCTCTTATGACAACTGGGATCATAAGAAAGGGGATGATGCAGGGAGGGCTAAGAAGGGAGCTTAAATGACAGGGCAGGTCCCTAAGTGTGTGATTTTGAGGAAAACTTTTCTCCATCTCCCCAGAGCAGATGGGACAGACCCAGAACAAGAATGTCAGGTCACTGGCTCGTTGCCTGTAGCTCAGCAGCTAGGTCGCCAGCCACATACACCAGAGCTGGAGGGTTCGAACCTAGCTCAGTCCTGCCAAACAACAAGAATGTCAGGTCAGAAAATAAGAAAAACCTTCTCAGCTGGGCTTGGTGGGCATGGCCTGTAATCCTAGCACTCTGGAGGCTGAGGCAGGTGGATTGCCTGAGCTCGGGAGTTCAAGACAACCCTGAGGAAGAGCGAGACCCCACCTTTACTAAAATAGAAAAAGCTAGCTGGGCATTGTGACACACACTTGTAGTCCCAACTACTCGAGGGGCTGACAGGAGGATTGCTCAAGCTCAAGAGTTTGAGGTTGCTGTGAGCTACGATGACACCACAGCACTCTACCCAGGGTGGGAGGGGAAAGAAAGGAAGAAAGAAAAGGAAGGGAGGGAAGGAGGCAGGGAAGAAATAGAAGGGAAGGGAAGGAAGGGAAGGAAAAGAAGGAAGGAAGGAAGCGAGGGAAAGGCCTTCCCTATAGTGAGGGTGTGAGGAGGCAAGTCAGGACACCAGGAGAGGGGCAGGGGATTGTCACTGCACACCCTGAAGAAACACAGAGCAAGAGAACAAGGGAAGGGCAACAGGGAGAGTAGTGGAAGTTTAAGATGCAGAGATACAAACTGTTTTGGGAAATGTTTTCACTTACGTAAGCATAGGAAGATAATCATAAGTAGGTGCACAATGTGAATCCCTTAATAGGGTAAAAGAAAAAAGAGAGAAGCTGGGCCCTCTCCTCCCCTACAGCAACAGGCTCCCCCACCCTGACCCCTCCACCCCTTTGAAAACACACTTTTGGCTCCACCAAAAGAATGGGGTCCTGTGGCTCATCGAGTAGGGCGCCGGCCCCATATACCGAAGGTGGCAGGTTCAAACCCGGCCTCGGCCAACCTGCAAAACAGAAAAGTAGCCGGGCATTGTGGCGGGCACCTGTAGTCCCAGCTACTCGGGAGGCTGAGGCAAGAGAATCGCCTAAGCCCAGGAGTTGGAGGTTACTGTGAGCTGTGTGACGCCACGGCACTCTACCAAGGGCGATAAAGTGAGACTCTATATCTACAAAAAAAAAAAGAATGGGGTCCTATTTGTAGGAAGGGATGTGGGGCAGGTCATCTTCGGAGTAGGGATGTGTCTGTCATTATTGCCATCAGTTCAGCACCCAGGCCCATCTGACAGCCACTATCAGGCAGGCAGTATACAGCTGGCTGGCTGAATACAACACAAGAGGCACTGGCAGGAATTGTGGGCCACCAAACCAAGACGTTACTGTCACCTATCCCTTCACCTTCTCAGGTGAAATGAGGTGGGGCAGGCCAGATGATTTCTGAGCCCACTGCCAGCTCTGACAACAGACTATGATCCTGGGAATTCAGCTCTACGGGGCCTGCTCTTTGTCTGGCCAGACAGCTGCCCCTCCTTCCCACCCCTAAGTCATTCAGGGCAGATAGATCCTTTTCCAGACTAAGGGTGAAAGGTGACTCAAGAAGAGAAGGGCCACCAGGACGATGGGGTTCTACTCCTGTCTCGCAGCCTGCTGACTCAACAGAGATGCCCTCCTGAACTCCCCTTCACATGTGTAGTTTCAGAGAAATTCTCCAGTAGGCCTGCTGCCTGCTGGGAACACAAAAGGCCCCACTCCAGTTCTCTGGGGGCCTCAGCACCCAGCCTGTCCACACAAGAGACCACCATTGAATATTTTACCTCCCCATGCCTCAGTTTCTTCACCCAGAAAATGGGCTTACTACTAGTAATAGTCCCCCACCCCCACAGACTTCTTATAAAAGTTAAATAAGGGCAGTGCCTGTGGTTCAGTGGGTAGGGCACCGGCCCCATATGCCGAGGGTGGCAGGTTTAAACCCAGCCCCGGCCAAACTGCAACAACAACAACAAAAATAGCTGGGCGTTGTGGTGGGCACCTGTAGTCCCAGCTACTCGGGAGGCTGAGGCAAGAGAATCATCTAAGCCCAGGCATTGGAGGTTGCTATGAGCTGTGTGACACCATGGCACTCTACCCAGGGCGATAGAGTGAGACTCTGTCTCTATTTAAAAAAAAAAAAAAAAAGTTAAATGAAAAAATACACACAGAACACTTAGAATGATCCCTAAGCCTTGATAAACAAGGATAAATATTGGCTATTTTCAGGCAGCACCTGTAGCTCAGTGAGTAGGGTGCCGGTCCCATATACGAAGGGTGGTAGGTTCAAATTTGGCCCCGGCCAAACTGCAAAAACAACAACAAAAACATAGCCAGGTGTTGTGGCAGGCACCTGTGGTCCTAGCTACTCGGGGGGCTGAGGCAAGGGAATTGCCTAAGCGCAAGAGCTGGAGGTTGCTGTGAGCTATGACGCCACGGCACTCTACCAAAGGCGACAAAGTGAGATTCTGTCTCTTAAAAAAAAAAAAAGTATATATATATATATATATATATATATATATATGCTATTTTCAGAACAGAAGACTCTGCCTCTAAAAAAAAAGTGTGTGTATATATATATATATATATATATATATGCTATTTTCAGTTTTTTGTTTTTTTTTTTTTAAGAGACAGAGTCTCACTTTGTTGCCCTCAGTAGAGTGCCATAACGTCACAACTCACAGCAACCTCCAGCCCTTGGACTTAGGCGATTCTCTTGCCTCAGCCTCCTGAGTAGCTGGCACTATAGGCACTCACCACAACACCTGGCTATTTTTTGTTGCAGTTTGGCTGGGGCCCGAGTTCAAGTCTGCCACCCTTGGTAAATGAGGCTGGTGCCCTACCCACTGAACCACAGGCGCGACCCAGCTATTTTCAGTTATTATTTCATAAATCCTTACAATAGTCCAGCTGGGTAAGTACTGTTATTATTATGTCAATTTACAAATGAAGAAACTAAAGTTTAGAAGAATGAAGTCACTTGGCCAAGGCTGCCTAGCTAGGGTGGGATGAAGTCAAGGCTGGAGGCCCAAAACTGGCTCCTGAGCCCTGTTCCTAATCCCTCACTTGGGTACTCTGCCATTCCAAGCTTCTCATCACTTCCACCAGAGCACCCCACCTGAAATCCTCTCGTGATGACAGAAGCCTTACACCGCAAGTGACGGCCAACCATTCAGTCCCTCTACAATGCCACGGGGCTCAAGCCCAGCCCCACAGCATAAGGAGAAGAGGGTAGTCCAGGGATACAAATTCATAAAGGTCAGAGCTGAAAGGAAACCCACTCACCCAAGGCAAGCCAAGCCCACACTTTACCAACTAGTCAGAGCAGAGAGGTAGAGTGATCTATCATTGGTCACAGAGTTAATTCTGGGGCCAGGACTAGATCCTAGCTCTTTAGTGTAGAGACACCTGTCTGTAGAGAGGAAATCCCTAGCATTAGTGCCCATTAGAGGAGTTTCTAAACTCAGCCACACTTGCTCTGAGCAGTGCCAAGAACACTGTCAGACTGCAGGAACCTCTGGGGCCCAAGCTGCCAGGTGTGCCAGCTTTGCAGCCTGCTCCCGGGTTCCCTGTGACCTACATGAGTGCCCTGGCCACCTCGAATCACCAAGGCCTCAAGTAGGGATGAAGTTTGGAACTGCTCTCTGTCTAGTAGCAGGGAAAGGAAGAAGTGGCTGGGTTTTCTGTCCTAGCTATGTCTAAGGGTGGGGGCTGGAGAAGAAAGGAGAATAGAAGGAAGGAGGGCAAGGAGGTCACAAGACTGACAGAGTAAGTATGATGCCCCAAAGACCAGACATCAGGGCTTTGGGGTTCTGCTGGTGCTCACAATTTCCATGGGCTAAAAAGGCCTGTAAGGTTCCCATTAGAAACTTGAATTTTCCTTAAATACCATAGACATTCATCTTCCACTGAAACAAACTCCAGCAGCAGAAAACAAGCCCACTGTGTCTACAGCAGCCTGAATCTCCAAATCACTGTTCCTCTCCTCACAGCATTTGGCCCCTGGCCTTCCTTGTCTCTTACAGATCTCAGTTTGTTTCTCTCATGGCCCCAGCCCCTGTCAGGAAGGAAACAGAGCCCCTAATTTATCCTGCAGACCTGAGACCCAGCCATGGTGGCAGCAGGACTTGTAAGGTGCCAAGATGCAGGGGTAAGAAGCATCTCCTACCCTGGCACCAGTCCCAGTATGGTGACCTGCTCCCAGCCTTCTCCTGGGGGCATCCACAGGGTTAAAGCTCTGGAATCTGTAGAGGAGGCCTGAGCTACTGGAGTTACAGCCCAAGGGGGTGTGTGTTGGAGGGAGGGATGGAAAGGAGCAGCTGACTGGTCCAGGAAGCCTGCCCTCTCCCTGCCAGGGACAGACGCCCAGAGCCAGAATGGAAAGAATAGCTCAGCGTGCACATCTCAGGAAACCCCACCCGGTAGCACAGAGGCACAGCTCTGCCACTGTGCCCAGGTCTCTCTGACATTTCTCTCTCTCTTTTCCTTTACCTACCCAACTGCCCCCCAAGAAAATACTTTACCCTCATACCCCAGCACATGAGGGCAGAGGAGTAAAAAGATACACCCAGGAGTGTCTGGGCAAGTCACCGGCCTGATTCTGAACCAGGGGGCCCAGAAGTGGCAGGGAGCAAACTTAATATCCTTCAGTGGCCTGGCCTCTGGGATTAAGAGAATAAAACTGAAGGGATCTAAAAACTGAAATATCAGAGCTGGAATGGACTTGAGAATCATGTGGTCATTTAACAGACAAGGAAACCCCAGACCTAAGAAAGTTCCTGCTCCACCCCAGAGCTTCTTGGTCATGGGTTTGGAACTTCCCTTCCCAGCCTCGCCCACTGACTGAGAACTAGGTAACAGACACAAGCACACACACCCCTGAGGAGGAGCCAGAGCAAGCCACCATTCGCCCAGTTCTCTAGTGATTTTCTAGCCAAGACTGGGGTCAGATGGCCTGGGAGTGCAGATAAGGAATAGGAAGCCATTAATTGGCAGGCAGTTGCCATTTCTAAAACATAGGCCCTATCCACCTCCTTCTTTATGTTTCTTTTCAGCTGAACTTCAAGATCTGGAAGGGAAAGAAGCAGAGGAATTCACAGATAATTAACAACCCCCAGTAAAGAACTGAGGATAGGCAGGGAAGGAAGAGAACTACTTAGAGTACAAATAGAAGTACTCAACTAAGCAACTAACTAGATATAGGTTGAGTATCACTAATCCAAAATGCTCCAAAATCCAAAATTTTTGAGCCCTGACATAACACTCAAAGGAAATGCTCCAATGAGCAGATTTAGAATATCTGCATTATAGGGCAGTGCCTGTGGCTCAGTGGGTAAGGTGCCAGCTCCATATACCAAGGGTGGGGGGTTCAAACCCAGCTCCGGCCAAACTGCAACAAAAAAACAGCCAGACGTTGTGGTGGGTGCCTGTAGTCTTAGCTACTTGGGAAGCTGAGGCAAGAGATTCGCCTAAGCCCAAGGAGTTGGAGGTTGCTGTGAGCTGTGGCTCCACAGCACTCTACAGAAGGTTAATAAGTGAGACTCTGTCTCAAAAAAAAAAAAAGAATATTTGCATTATACTTTAGGGTTGATGCTCAATATTCTAAAATCTGAAAAAATTCAAAATCCAAGACACTTCTGGTCCCAAGCGTTCTGGAAAAGGGACACTCAACCTGTAGTCACTAAGGTACACCTGAGCCTCACAATAGCCCTATAAGGTAGATATTCTTACCCTCACTCTGTAGATGAGATTCAGGGAAAACTAAAATTTCAACTGAAATTCAGGAAAAAAATGATCTGAGGTCCCACAGCAGATAAACAGCCGAGATGAGTCTAAACCCAGATCTGATGTCTGATTGAAAGTTCACCCTTTGGTTTATACCTGGCTGGAGACAACCCTGCCAGTCACCTGTGTGAATGGGCAGCACCTGGTGGGGGTGGGGGTGGGAGGTTGAGATAGTAGAGATCAAAATGGCAGAAGGGAGCTGAGCATATGTGGTGGTTGATGACAATTCCTTCGCCTATGAAAAGTTGATCTGATGCCTGAGCCTGGGTTAGGAGACAGGGACCCGAGTTTTTGTGCTTGCTTTGGTACTGAATTCCTGTGTGACATGAGTCACAGCAGACTACTTCATATCCCTGGACTCAGTTTTTCAGATGAGTACTCTGAACTGAAAAATCAAAGGCCATTCTAACTCTGACAGTGTCTGATTCTGAATGAATTACCTAACAGAATGACATGTCCCCTAAATAATCTACTGATGTGCAACTGGTCTAGAGACTATCCACAGAGACAGAAACACATGGCATGTTCTGGAAGTTGGGATGGCCATAACTCCCTCACTTCCCAACTGCCCCCATAATGCCCTGTGGCCCCCTGCCAGCTCCTCCTTGGTTGCTCAGTTACCCCAGAGCCTACAGAGAAACTATAGAAAAGAAATAGTATGAGACAGGAAGTCAAGAGGCCTGGGGTCATTAACAGCTACGGGAATCCAAGCAAATGACCCCCTTGGCCTCCTCTTATCCCTAAATCAGCCCCCATGAGAGAAAGGAATGCAGTTTACTGAATGAGAAAGCAGAGAGACAGAATCACCTAGCCAGTAATTTCCCAGACCATCACACCCCAGGAGACATTAACAGATAAGCTTTGGAGACAGAGGAGTCCAAGAAACAGTCCATATCCCCTTCTGGAAATTCACAAGGCATACTGCCACATTACACCTCAGAGGTCAAACCTGTTCAACTTTGTTTAAACAAGTGTTCCTTCAAACTTCCTTAAGCTTTTATCAAGGCAGACCTATGAATACTCTGTAGGACACTGACCCAAACCTCTTCCTGTCTTAAACCCCCTGTGCTTATAGAGAGCCTGCCCCTCAGAGCAGTTGCATTAAGTACCAGGCATGCCCTCTCACTCTCAGGGAGTCATCTCAGTGCCAGGATCCTCTGCAAGGGTCCTCCCCTCACCCCCTGTTCCAGACAGCTGCTATTCTAACCTCTATGGTGGGATTTACTGCTGAAGGCTGGGGGACATGCCAGCTAGCACATAACCAGGAAACTGGCATCCCCTAACATCACCTCTGTGTAATGGAGAAATACAAATAAATCATTATCAAAGAGTGAAGACTCATTACTGTCTTCCTCCCTGCCCAATGTATTGAGAACCCTCTAAGGGCCCACCACTGTGGTTTGCCTGAGGACTACTGGGATTGTTTGTTGGTTTGTTTGTTTTGGTTGGGTAGGGTACTGAACTCTATTAGAACAGGAAGGATTTCTCTTTTTTTGAGACAAAGTCTCACTCTGCCATCCTAGGTAGAGCGCCATGGCATCATAGCACACAGCAACTTCAAACCCTTGGGCTCAAGCAATCCTCTTGTCTCAGCCTCCTAAGTAGCTGGGACTACCGGTGCCTGGCCACAACACCCAACTCGTTTTTCTATTTTTAGTAGAGATGGGGTTTCACTCTTGCTCAGGTTGGTGTTGAACTCCTGAGCAGGCGATCCACCTGCCTCAGCCTCCCAAAGTGCAAGTATTACAGGTGTGAGCCACTGTGCCCAGTAAATAAAAAGGACTTTTTTTCTACTTCAAAACAGGACTCAGGCTTTTGCCTAGAATCCCAGAATTTTAGGGTTGGAAGATTCTGACAAGGTCATCCCTTCAATAGCATTACCAACAGAATATATCCAGAAAGCCCTATCATGGTCACCCATATTGGAGAACTTCTTTCCACAGAGTTGTATGAGCTTCCACTCTCTGGTCCTCTCAGTTCAGCCCTCTGAAAACACACAAGTAATTGTGTCCTTCTCCGTGGCCTCTGCTTTTTCTGAAGGGGACAGGATGAGAAGTTTTGGGGTTGGAGGTACTCTGAGGCAGAGGGTTTCTGATAGAGGCCCCCATTCTCATGGGAGGAGACTAAGCCAAGGTGGCTATTACCCCAGCTCATGACATGAGGTTCTTCTGACACTTACAGTTTAACCTGTCATTACCTCTCTGACATGCTCATTTTTATAAGTGAGGCTTTGAGGTCGTGGCACAAGAAGGAAGAAGTCAGCACCCCAACATCCTGCCACTTCTTTCTAAGCTATAAACTAGTTTTCTGGGTCCTCATGACAGGAGAGATAGGAAAAGTATGGCTCCCCCTTTGCCCCAACAGCACCTGGTTCTCATGCCATCCACTGGCCAGGCCAAAGGCACCAAAAGCTCACCAGTGAAACCAAAGCTTACCAGTGAGATGAATATTTTAGAGCCCAGAGAACTGGACACCTGAGCGCCCCTTCTATGACATCTAGCTCTGACCCTTGTTTCCAAGCCTACCCCCACCACCAACACCTATCCCACATCCAGGGTGCTCAGGTAGAAACCCAAACCCCTGGGCCACACAGAGGCCACGGTGGAGTGAAGAGAATGGAGACCCCATAGGACAAGAATTGGTGCAGAGCCCACAAGGTCAGGGCCAAGCCTCCCAGCAGCTACCTTGTACTTCCTCCCACTGTTCCTTGATTTCTGCCCTGTATTCTCCACTTGCTTTCCTTTTCCCCATTTCCCTATTTTGTTTTTACTCCGACCCAAAGAGGTCACCAGGAGGATGGCATTTCCCTCCAGATTACTGAACCCAGCCCAGGGAGCAGTGGCTGGAAGCAAGACTGACAACCGACAGAAAGCAAAGTCATGGTGACAGGGGTGGCCACTTCTCCACCCAAAGACTTAGGCTACTCATTGGCTTCCACCCCCAACTCCAATTTAAGAATCAGCATTTCCCCAACCCTTAAATATTCACCTGTCTACACTGAGACTGGTGCCAGGGCATGCTGGGGCAACCTGGAGTCAGTGCCAGGCGCTGGACTGTCTCCTTTACCTCTTCCCACCAATGAGGGCCATGAAAGTCCCCATCCCACACACAGCTGGCAATTCTGGGGCTGGCATGGTGGACACACGCTGAGAAAGGCAGTCCACTCGCTCCAGCAAGGGAGGGACATAAAGATACCCCCAGCCCCTGGCCCACTCACGGGTGCCCACAACACGCAGCTCAGCTCCCAAGGCTAATCAGGAGCCACACGCGAATCCGCCCACCGTGGCGCACAAGGAAAGCGAAACTCCCTCACAGCGGTCGGCGAGAAATCCTCATTCTGGCGCCAGCACCTTGGGCTGGGGCAGGCCCGCCAGAAGCTAAGTCCTGGGAGCTGGCCCGGCCAGCCAGGCGCTCCGAGAAAGTTTGAGGGCCCCGGCCCGGCGCCACCGCAACCCTGGCCCGGTCCCCGCTGGCCCACAGTCCCCAATTCCGCCGGCCCAAGACCCCGGGCTTGCCTGCGCCGTTCCCGACGAAGTGTTCCGGACGTCCAGGTATTGCGAGTCCTGTCCGCGCTGGGCTGGGCTAGGCTGGGTTGGGTCTCCGCGCCCCGCCCCGTCGCGCTGGCCCCGTTGGGCGGGGCCTCGGGGCGCCGCCAGGGGGCGCAGGGGTCCGTCCGGGTCCGCCGGGGCCTCTGGCTGCCCCGACGACGGCTTACCAATAACTTTGGTGGTTATTCTCGGATCTAAAAGCAATATAGCATTATTGATAGGAAAGAAAATAACTTTTTCTACCCGTCCCAACTCCCAGGGGGAATCTCTTGTTTTGGGTGTTTCTTTGCCTATTATATTTATCTATATAATACTTGTTTTCTAGAGTGGGGTCATACTGTGTGATGTTTTGTTTACCGCTTTAATGTTAACATTTTATCATGAACATTTTTCTTGGCACTAAACAGTCTATAAAAGCATAATTTTACCAAAATACTCAATGATGTTCAGGACCGGCTTGAGGTGAATGTGGCAGAACTTCCAGAGGAAATTGATATCTCCACATACATTGAGCAGAGCCGGTAACCACATGCCTCGACGGCCTGGAGCTGCCCAAGTGCTGCTTCATGTCTTCTTCACACCAGATGGGTCTCTCTTTTTACTGTTCTGTAAAAAGCTGTAGATTTGTGTAAGAATAAATTTTTATTTTTTATTTATTTATTTATTTTTTTTTAGAGACAAGAATCTCACTTTGTCGCCCTTGGTAGAGTGCTGTGGCTTCATGGCTCACAGCAACCTCCAGCTCCTGGGCTTAGGCCATTCTCTTGTCTCAGCCTCCTGAGTAGCTGGGACTACAGGCGCCCGCCACAGCACCCAGCTATTTTTGTGTTGCAGTTCGGCCAGGGCCGGGTTTGAACCTGCCACCCTTGGTATATGGGGCCGGCGCCCTACTCACTGAGCCACAGGCACCGCCCAAGAATAAATTTTTATTATGGAAAAAAAAAGCATAATTTTAAAGCTGCAGAGTACTTCATCACATTGCTATGCCAATTTAGTAAATCAGTTTTCCTACTAGAGGACATTTGTTTCCCAGTTTTACAAACAAATCCGACATAAATATCCCTGTCAAGTCTGCTTTTAAGCTAAATAAACTTTTCTTTTTTTTGAGACAAAGTCTCAAGCTGTTGCCCTGAGTAGAGTGCCGTGGTGTCACAGTTCATAGCAACCTCCAACTGTCTGGGCTCAAGTGATCCTCTTCCCTCAGTTTTTCTATTTTATTTTATTTTATTTTATTTTATTTTATTTTATTTTATTTTATTTTATTTTATTTTATTTTTGAGACAGCGTCTCACTTTGTCACCCTGGGTAGAGTGCCGTGGCGTCACACCTGACAGCAACCTCAAATTCTTGGGCTCAGCCATTCTCTTGCCTCAGCCTCCAAAGTAGCTGGGACTACATGTGCCTGCCACAATACCCGGCTATGTTTTTTTTTTCTTGAGACAGAGCCTCAAGCCGTTGCCCTGGGTAGAGCGCTGTGACATCACAGCTCACAGCAACCTCCAACTCCTGGGCTCAAATGATTCTCCTGCCTCTGCCTCCCAAGTAGCTGGGACCACAGGCTCCCACCACAACGCCTGGCTATTTTTGGTTGCAGCCGTCATTGTTGTTTGGCAGCCCGGGCTGGATTTGAACGCACTAGCTCACATGTATGTGGCTGTCGCCTTAGCCGCTTGAGCCACAGGCACTAAGCCCTGGCTATTTTTTTGGTGCCAGTGTTTTAGCTGGCCCGCGTGGGGTTTGACCCCAACAGCCTTGGTGTATGTGGTCAGGGCCCTACCCACTGAGCTACAGGCACCGCCCAGTTTTTCTGTTTTTAGTAGAGGAGGTGTGTGTCTCTAGCTCAGGCTGGTCTTGAACCTGTGAGCTCAGGCAATCCACCTGCCTCGGCCTCCCAAAGTGCTAGGATTATAGGCGTGAGACACTGTGCCCAGCCTTAAATGAACTTTCCTAACATGCAAATGTGGCGATGAAATTTAGAATCTCTGTCTGCTGGGAATTACTTTCACCAGGAAAGCAGGTGTTTTCCTAGAGTCAGAAGTTCTGCACTGAATGTAGATTAATACTGTGAGCAAACAACCTCCAGCCCCAGCCTTTGCAACCCTTGTAGCCACCCAGGGAAGAATGGCGGGGTTGGCAATGTTTTAAAACATCAGCTTGCCCAAGTTTATTCCAAAGTCTGTGTTCTTTCCACTATTTCAGGCTGCAGGTAGTTGAGCGGCTATGTTTATTTTTATTTTATTTTATTTTTTTTTTGAGACAGAGCCTCAAGCTCTCACCCTGGATGGAGTGCCGTGGCATCACAGCTCACAGCAACCTCCAATTCCTGAACTCGAGCGAGTCTCCTGCCTCTGCCTCCCAAGTAGCTGGGACTACAGGCGCCCGCCACAATGCCCGGCCATTTTTTGGTTTCAGCCACCATTGTTGTTTGGCGAGCTCAGGCTGGATTCGAACCCGCCAGCTTAGGTGTACGTGGCTGGCGCCTTAGCCCGTTGAGCCACAGGTGCCGAGCTGAGCGGCTATGTTTAAAATGCTTGTCTTGTGCTAACAGCTACCACCACTGAATGTCTTGCGCAGCCTGTTGACATTGTCCCTTTTTGAATGGACAATACACAGAAATTAATGGAGCTGAGCTAGTCTGACACTACCTGAGCACCTCCTGACACCAAATTCGTCACTAAGCCACGTTTATTTATATTATCTCCACTAGCCAGTCCAGCTCTTTCATAGAGCAAGCTTTAGAAAGGAGGGGCCCATGGATTTAAGTGGAGATTCATTTGCTTAGTGAGCATAAGTGAAAGCAATTTGCTTACTGTACTAAGCACAGTAAGCTTATATATTTCAGACCAATTAAAATGGAGGTTTTTTAATTGTCCCTCCCCAACAAATATACCCTATGTATGTTTATTTGTATAGAAGATATAATGTAAATAGCAATTACTTAGGAGGGTAGTAGACATTAGGGTGAGCTAGCTCCCCCAGCCACCCCAACCCTTCGGTGTAATTCCAGTTCCTGTGGGACATTTTTAGGAAGTTTCCTCCCAAAGTGTGAGCTCATGAGAACAAGTATAGCAGTCCTCAATTTCTGCCTTTCCTTTGCTAGAGGAATAGATCCCTAGGTGAACTGAACAGCCCTAGAAAATCCATCCAGATCTCCTGACATTCTTCCCTGTTCTCCACACTTTCATTGTCTGAGTCCATTTTGGCTGCTAAACAAAAAATATCTTAAGCTGAGTAATTTATAAATAATAAAAATTTATTGCTCACAGTTCTGCGGGCTGGGAAATCTAAGATCAAGGCACTAGCAGATGAGGGGTGTGGTGGTGGCTCTCTCTGCTTCATAGAAGCTGGTATCTTCTAGTGCAGCGGTTCTCAACCTGTGAGTGGCGACATCCTGACATGGCTGAAGGAAACAGGCTTACGGCAGCTTCTTTTGTAAGGGCACCTCTTAATTATCACATCCAGGATTAAGTTTCAACAAATGGACTTAGGGGGCACCAACATTCAGACTGTAGGAGGCCCCTTTTCCAGAAGCACCCTCCGCTTTCTAGAACTGCCAGGATGGTTTCCAAGGAGATTTATTTTCCAGCCAGCAACCACCAAGGCCTCACTTCAGCCCTCCAGGAGAGTGGAATATGGAGCACACACGTACAAGTTCCCCAAGCCTCACCACATACTCTCTCCTGAACTGTGGCTCACACCAGTTACCCTAGCACTTTGGGAGGCCAAAACGGGTGGAATGCTCTGAAGCTCAGGAGTTTGAGACCAGCCTGAGCAAGAGCCAGACCCCAACTCTACTAAAAATAGAAAGGGAAAAAAACCGAGCTGGGCATTTTGGCAGGCACCTGTAATCTCAGCTACTCGGGAGGCTAAGACAAGAGAATTACTTAAGCCCAAGAGTTTGAGGTTGCTGTAAGCTATGACACCACAGCACTTTGCCCAGAGTGACAAAATGAGATTCTGTCTCAAAAAAAAAAAAAAAGAAAAAAGATGGTGCCTGTGGCTCAAAAGAGTAGAGCGCCGGCCCCAAATGCCAGAGATGGCGGGTTCAAACCCAGCCTTGACCAAAAATTGTAAAAAAAAAAAAAAAAAAAGACTGGGCACCGTGACTTATGCCTGTAATCCTAGCACTTGGAAGGCCGAGGTGGGTGGATTGCCGGAGCTCACAGGTTCGAGACCAGCCTGAGCCAGAGCGAGACCTCATCTTGAAAAATAGCCAGGTGTTGTGGTACTCGCCTATAGTCACAGCTACTTGGAAGGCTGAGGCAAGAGAATCCTTTGAGCCCAAGAATTTGATGTTCCTGAAAGCTATGATGCTATAGCACACTACTGAGGGCAACAAAGTGAGACTCTGTCCCAAAGAAAAACTTCTGACCCAACAACAACAACAACAACAACAAAAAAAACAACTCCTGATCCCCTCCAGCCCAGAGCAACGGTGCTTAGCTTTAGCTGGCAAGAGGCATTCAATAAATGATGTCTCCTCTTTATAAGGGTCTTTTTTTTTTTTTTTGAGACAGAGTCTCACTTTGTCACCCCCAGTAGAGTGCCGTGGCATCATAGCTCAGAGCAAGTAGCTGGGACTGTAGGTGCCTGCCACAACGGCTGGCTATTTTTAGAGACGGGGTTCTCACTCTTGCTCAGGCTGGTCTTGAACTTATGAGCTCAGGCAATCCACCCTCCTTGGCCTCCCAAAGTGCTAGGATTACAGGCATGAGCCACTGTGCCCAGCCTACAAGGGTCTTATCTGTAAAATTATTAATTAACCCCCTACTATTTGCCCACCAGACAGAAACTCCTAGTTCTAGAGATAACAAAGCTGAAGAACACAGTCCATGCTTTCCAGAAACTCACAATCCAAGGGAGCTGGTAAAAGACCAGATTATTACAATTTTGACAGGGTGACTAATATTGGGACAAGAAAAAAATTCACTTGGTTCTTTGGGATCAAAGAGAAGGGAGCTACTAACCCAGTGACCCAGTGTGGGGAGTAGAATGAGAGTTCAGGAAGGATTTTCAGAAGAGGTGACACCTGAATGTTAGGGGGCATTAGAAATCAGCCTACCCAGAGGAGGGGCAGAGGACAATGTCCTCCAGATAGAACAGTGTCTAAAGCAAAGGGCATAGGGCCTGTTGTCCCAGCAAGCCAAGATGGAGGGTGGGGAGAGTGCAGTGGGTAGGAAGGGTAAGAAATAGGATTGGGCAAGGAGGCAGGGGACTAGGAATTGAGCAATGAAAAACCAAAGAACAGCCATCTTGAGAGAGGTTGGGAGGCTGGGGAAGGCTTTGGTAACACCGCTGGGGTAGAGCTTCCAGCTTTAGCAAGCAAAGATGCAGGACTAAAAGTTAAACTTGAATTTCAGATAAACAACAAGTAATTTTTTGGTATAAATATATCCCTTCTCCCATACAATATTTGAGAATACTTACACTAAAAAAGTATTCATTGTTTATATGAAATTCAAATTTACCCGAGCACCTTGCATTTTTTTGACAAGCCTACCTGAGAGGAAAGTCTAGTCAGTGGCAGCAGAAAGAGGGGTGGAGAATAAAAGAGATCAGCTGGAGTTTATTTCAGGACTGGAGTAGAGAAAGCTCAGTGATTGGTTGGAGGGGGTGGTGGGAACCTAGAAGTGGTTGGTCCTGGGTGGAAGCAGAAGAGAAGACTTAATTGGATCTGTGGATCCAGAGAACTTTCTCTGTTGCTCTGTGCTCTTCAGCACAGCCCCAGGGCTCCACTAATGGGTCCTACAGATTCCTCCTGGAGCTCAATTTCTTAGCATTTAATGGGTTCCTCCTCCCAAGTGTTTATCACCAACTTTCTCAGAAGAAATTGGCTTTTTTGAGAGGACTTTTTTTTTGCTTTGTTTTGTTTTATTCTAGGGGCTTTTTTTGAGATAGAATCTCACTCTGTTGCCCTGGATAGAATTCCATGGCCTCTTAGCTCACAGCAACCTCAAACTCTTGTGCTCAAGTGATCGTCTTACCTCAGCCTCCTGAGTAGCTAGGACTAGGACTACAGGTGCTTGCCACAAAGCCCAGCTAAGTTGTTTTTGTTGTTGTTGCTTTTTCAGTTTTTTGTTTTTTTTTTTGACTGGGGCTGGGTTTGAACCCGCCACCTCTGGCATATGGGACTGGTGCCCTACTTCTTTGAGCCACAGGCACCGCCCAAGCTAAGTTTTTTTTTTTTTCTATTTTTAGTAAAGACAGTGCCTCACTCTTGCTCAGGCTGATCTCGAACTCCTGAGCTCAGCCAATCCACCCACCTTGGCCTCCCAAACTGCTGGGATTATAGACTCAAGCCACTATGCCCGGCCTTTCAGAAGACCTTATATTTATTGAATGGAGGCATTTCACCCAGCCTGGGGTAAATAGGCCTTTTTCTCCCCACTGGAGGGCAGGGACAAAGTCTCATTCTTCCTCAGGCCTGGGCACAGCAGAATTGAAGGAATTCTAATGCTCCAAGATGGGCTGGGGGAGGCTCTAGGCAGGAATGACGGGCACATGGAGGAGGCAGAGAATAGAGCGTCGGGGCTCCTCCCCTAATATTGGCCTTCTTAGAGTTCATAGACATTATTCAGCACTTTCCTAAGGAAATAGGGAGTGGGAAGAATGGTGAATTCGGATGTCCTGGCAGTGAGAGTTTGGTTCCAGCTTTGAATGGAATGGCTATGAGGCCTGGGGCCTATCTCTTCCCTAATAAGTGGGTCTAATCATGCTGCTTTTATCCACCTCCTATGACTTTTGAAGCCTCAAATGAAGTCATCTAACTGAAAGGCAGTGAAAAGGGTGATATTGATAGTGACTCAAACGCTGCCAGAACCGGAAATAGGTTGCACTGTGAGGAAACCTGGCCCCAGAACCAGCCTGGCATCCACTGTGCATGGCCACAGCGATGAGATCCACCTCCCTGACTGTCAGAAGTGCCTGAGATGCTTGTGGAAACATGCCAACTCCCTTGGGGATATCTTTTTCTAGTCCTGTGAATCAGAATCTGCAGGAGAGTGTGGACTAAAGTAAAACTTTTTTTTTTTTTTTGAGACAGAGCCTTAAGCTGTCACCCTGGATAGAGTGCGGTGGCATCACAGCTCACAGCAACCTCCAATTCCTGGGCTCAAGCGAGTCTCCTGCCTCTGCCTCCCAAGTAGCTGGGACTACAGGCGCCCACCACAATGCCCGGCCATTTTTTGGTTGCAGCCACCATTGTTTGGCGGCCCCAGGCTGGATTCGAACCCACCAGCTCAGGTGTACGTGGCTGGCGCCTTAGCCTGTTGAGCCACAGGTGCCGGGCCTAAAGTAAAACTTTAAGGCTCCCTCCAGTGGCTGACTGACTGGACCCTGTCTTGGCCAAGGGGATTCCCTAAAACTGAGTTGCTAGTCTTGAGAAACATGATCAGACACGCCTCATAATGTCTCCCTCCCTTCTTAGAGATGTTCTTTGTGACTCATTCACAGGCTTAAGGCTATGCAAGACGTATCTGCAGGTCCCAATATACATAACAAACCACTTGAGTCCAGTGCTTTGTCTACCCTTATCTTAATTCAAGCATTCCCTTTTGCTGACTCCTGATCTATTAGACAAAGCCTAACTCTTTTAGCCAATTGGTAACTAAAGATTCTTAAACTCACCTATAACCTGTAAGCCTGTCCCTTTTTAGATGTCCCACCGTTTGGGGCTAAACCAATGAATGCATTCCACACACTGATTTGTGATTTTACCTGTAATTATTGTCTCCCAAACTGTAACCCTACCACCACAAGTCCACTTGTTCGCATCTTCTTTGGTGTGGCTCCAGGTCATGGTCCTCAAATTTGGCTCAGAATAGAGCATGGCTTTTCCATTGACAGGAGGTGTAAACGCTGTTCACCAGCCAGCACCAGTCAATTTTGGTGCTAGACAAACCTGGGTTTGAATCCCAATTCAGATCTCTCTCTCTCTCTTTTTTTTGAGACAGAGTCTCAAGCTGTTGCCCTGGGTAGAGAGCTGTGGCATCACAGCTCACAGCAACCTCAAACTCTTGGGCTTATGTTGTGCCCAGGAATTTCCAAAGAGTACACTATCACACTAGCCTTCATTTAAAAGCTGGCAGGCAACTGCCTCACACTCAGCGCAGGGGTTTGGAGAGCAGCCCCAACTGCTTAAGGGGTCGAGTTTTTAAGGCTTGGTCTGCATCCTGGTTGGCACACAGGCTGTCTAGGTGCATCCAGGATGGTTAGCAAGCAATGTACAGAAGCAGAACTTTGCGATTAGTTAGCCATACATCTTTGTTTCAGTACTTTCCCCACCTGATATTTCTCAAAAGTCAGTCCAGGGACAGTTGGTACTTCCCAGTCCGTTTCTCAGGGGAGTTAGTCAAACAAGTAGTCAATGAGTACTTTCCCATCTATCTTGGGAGTGAACTAGGCTGTTGAGGGCTTGCAGCCAGGAAATTTGCTAGGAGTTAACTGGTATTTTTCCACTTTAGTCTAGGCCTAACAGTTAAGTGATTCTCTTGCCTCAGTCTCCCAAGGAGCTGGGACTATAGGTGCCCTCTACAAAGCCCGGTGATTTTTGTTGTTGTTGTTGCAGTTGTCATTGTTGTTTTAGCAGGCCTGAGCCGGGTTCAAACCTGCCAGCCTCCGTGTATGTGGCCGGCGCCCTACCCACTAAGCAACGGGCACTGCCCCAGTTCAGATCTCTTTAGTGGCTGTGTGACCTTGAACATATCACTTAACTGCTCTGAGCCTTTGTGACTTTATCTGTATAAAGGGAGGTAATAATATAGGATTTGTTGCCACCCAACTGTGTTCACAGCAGGCTGCTCCAGAGGAAGCCAGTACACAGGGACAGTGACATTACTGCTAAAAAAGGTGCAATTCCGTGGAGGCTAAGCAGGGTAGCAGGAGGAATTTCTCAAATATGCCTCATGAGAATTTGGGAGAAAGGGTTTTTAAGGATAGTTTGGTAGGCAAAGGTCGAGCAATTAGGTTTGCTAATTGGCTAGGTCGGGGCTTCTGTTCCTAGGGTTACAACTGGTTCCTGGGGTTACAATTCCAGTTGAGTCAGTTCCTCGATTTGGGCCACTGGTCTGGTTGGGTCAGCTCTTCCACCGGAATGCAGAGCCTGGAAGATGTTCACAAAGGTAATGTTATCTATGGAGAAAGTTAAGAATTTTATGACTACAGCTATGTGACTCCAGAGTAGCAATTATGGACAATGTCTAATTATTGTCTTTATTTTTAGGTAGGCCCATTCCTTCACAGAGTTTTTGGGGACCTGACCTTCTCACTTTGCACCCCTTTTAATCTGCAAAAGGCTGTTTCAGGTTGTTGTAAGGATTAAATACAGCAGTTATCAGGACAGTATCCCTGGAAGTTGGAATCCACTAAGGAGTGTGTAACAACCCACCTGCCAAATTTTAAAAAAAATTTTTGAGACAGAGTTTCTCTCTGTTGCCCCACACTAGAGTGCCATGGCATCATAGCTCATAATGTTGTGGGAAGACAAGGCCCAACGGAGAGAAAGAGCACCCAAACACCACGTTTATAAGAGGAAGGGCTTTATTCACCAGCTGGGAGCTTACGGCATAGAAGAATTTCAAATGGCCACGATCCCCGACTGGCTTGGTCTTTCCCTTTTTATTGACAGTCAAAAAGTTTCACCCCACAGGTACCCTTCTTATTGGTTAGTTTGAATCAAGCAGGAGATGCTATTCCAGCCCCCACCTAACTACAGTATTTCACAGAACTTGGAAACTTCAATTTCCAGGAAGTTAAGTTTACAAATTCCTAAGGGCTGGGTCACCATTGAGAGGACCCTGCAAGTGTATCCTCGACCTGTTCTCCCAGACCTCACCCTTCTCAGGTATCCTCTCTCATTAACAACCTCTAACTCCTGTGCTCAGAGCAATCCTCTTGCCTCAGCCTCCCAAGTACCTAGGACTACAGATGCCTGCCACAACACCCAGCTAGCTTTTCCATTTTTAGTAGAGATGGGGTCTTGGCTCTTGCTTAGGCTGGTCTCCAACTCCCAAGCTCAGATGATCCTCCCACTTCAGCATCCCAAGTAGCTAGGACCATAGACGCCTACCACAACACCCACTTAGTTTTTCTGTTTTAGTAGAGATGAGGTCTTGCTGTTGCTCAAGCTGGTCTCGAACTCCTGAGCTCAAGCAATCCACCTGCCTGGGCCTCCTAGAGTTCTAAGATTACAGGCGTGAGCCATCACAGCTGGAAAAAAAAAAATTAATTAATTAAAATAGCAGTTGTCGAGTGCCTGGAGCAGAATTAAAACTGTCAATTGTTATTGCTGTCAGTGAGATAGCCCAGTGATTCACTCAGAGAACACAAACCCTTTTCAGACTAAACAGAGCCTGCAGGGATGAATCTGCTGGGTGCTCAGCAGGGCCAGGCTCCAGCAGTGATGCCCTTACACCCTGCCTGCTGCAGCCGTGGGCCCTGACACTTTGGTCTGTCGCACTCGTTGGAGGATTCCCAGCTTCCAGGGCCCGCACCTCTTCCATCTTGGGCTTCATCCTCCCACTCTCCTGCCTCCTAGCCTGGAAACTATTCCTCATAGTTCTTGCATTTGCCTGAACAATTCCACACCCCAAGAAAAGCCAACAACTAGTTCCTCTTCTCTTATTCCCAGCCCAAGGTAACAGCTGTCCGAGAACTCCTTACCGATAAATTGTACTCCCTGATAATCTCAGTTTCAAGAGCCCTGCACTCTGACCACCATCTTCTATCTCTCCAGCTCTATGTTCCTGACTCTGACAATTCTGAGACCACATCAGGATCAATAATCTATTAATTTTTCTAGCTCTTTCTTATCCCTCACATGCTCACTTTCCTCTTTGACCAGCTTAGATCCCAATAGCACAATTACCCCTTTGCTCACCCCCTCAGCTCTGCCTAAGGCTTTCAGCAGCACATCTCAGCTCTGCACCCACACAGCCCAAGGAGAAGAGAAAGACATGCCATAGCCCTGACTGATCTCACTTGAAATTCACAAAAACTTCAGTTATCCTTGTCCGTTTATACTAAAATCCCCATCCTAGGCAAATCCACACACATTTCCTCCAGTCCCTTCAAACTTCAATCCTCTTCTGCAGCCTCACTCTCAGCCCTGCCTTGCTTCCAGTGTCCCTGAGCAAAGAAAAGTAGTTGGAGAACAGAACCTATATGGCCACTGGATGTCTAATAGGTGATTTCTTCTCAAACTTTGATGTGCAGGTAGATGGAGCTTGTTCAAATGCAGATTCTGCTTCAGTAGGTTGAGATCCTGTATTTTAATGAGCCCCAGGTGATGATGCCCATGTAGGACCACACTCTAAGTAGCCTCCAAAACTTAACTCCCCATCCATACCCCACTCTGACTGCAGTCTGAATGAGGATTCTAGCAGCTTCCTCCACCTCCATCAATAATGTAAAGAAGCAATCTGGGGGGCTGAGGTGGGAGGATCACTTGAGCTCAGGAGTTTCAGACCTAGACCGTTTCTACTAGAAATAGAAAATTTAGCTGAGTGTTGTGGCACCTGTAGTCCTAGCCACTCAGGAGTCTGAGGCAGGAGGATCCTTTGGACCCAGGAGTTTGAGATTGTTGTGAGTTAGGCTGATGCCAGAGCACTCTAGCCTGGGCAACAAAGAGGGACTCTGTGTCAAAAAAGAATACAAAGGGACAAGATACACGGGAGGAGGGGCTGGATGGAGGGACATCGGAAGGAATTCCAGCCTTGCCTGTGCTGTGCTGTATGTAGATAGAGATATGATGTGAGCCATGTGTGGAATTTAAAATTTCCTAGTAATTTTTAAAAGTCAAAGGTGGCTTGCACCTGTAATCCCAGCACTCTGGGAGGCCGAGGCGGGTGGATTGCCTAAGCTCACAGGTTCCAGACCCACCTGAGCCAGAGCAAGACATCATCTCTAAAAATAGCTAGGTGTTTTTAGTGACCCCACAGCACTCTACCGAGGGTGACAACATTTAACTCTGTCTCAAAAAAAAAAAAAAAAAAGACCTAGTATAAAGAAATCCCATTAATGGGTGGCGCCTATGGCTCATTCAGTAAGGCGCCCCATATACCGAGGGTTGGGGGTTCAAACCCAGCCCCGCCAAATTGCAACAAAAAAATAGCCGGGCGTTGTGGTGGGCGCCTGTAGTCCCAGCTACTCAGGAGGCTGAGGCAAGACAACCACCTAAGCCTAGGAGTTGGAGGTTGCTGTGAACCGTGTGACACCACGGCACTCCACCAAGGGCGATAAAGTGAGACTCTGTCTCTACAAAAAAAAAAAAAGAAAGAAATCCCATTAATAATACACACACACACACATATATATTTTCAAAACAGAGTTTTACTTTTTTGCCCTCAGTGCCCTGGTATCATAGCTTACAACAACTTCAAATTCTTGGGCTCAAGTGATCCCCTTGCCTCAGCCTCCCAACTGGCTGGGACAGGTTCCCACCATAATGCCCGGCTAAGTTTTTAGAGATGGGATCTCACCATTGCTCAGGCTGGTCTCAAACTCATGAGCTCAAGCAATCTACCTGCCTTGGCCTCCCACAGTGCTAGGATTACAGGCATGAGCCACTACACCCGGCCTATATACTTTTTGAGACAGTTTTGCTCTCTCACTCTAGGTTGGAGTACAGTGGCACTATCATAACTCACTATAACCTTCAACTCCTGTTCTCAAGCAATCTTCCCACCTCAGTCTCCTGAGCAGCTGGGAGTACCTATATACACCACCTGGCTGGCTAATTAAAAAAATTTTTTTGTGAAGATGGTGCCTCACTCTGTTGCCTAGGCTAGTCTCAAACTCCTGGCCTCAAGTGATCCACTTCATCCTCCCAAAGTTGCTTAGAGTACAGGCATGAGGCACAGTGTCTGGCTCCATTAATAATTTTTTTTTTTTTTTTTTTGAGACAGAGCCTCAAGTCGTCACCCTGGATAAAGTGCTGTGGCATCACAGCTCACAGTAACCTCCAATTCCTGGGCTCAAGCGAGTCTCCTGCTCTGCCTCCCAAGTAGCTGGGACTACAGGCGCCTGCCATAACGCCCGGCCATTTTTTGGTTGCAGCCGTCATTGTTGTTTGGTGGGCCTGGGCTGGATTCGAACCCGCCAACTCAGCTGTACGTGGCTGGCGCCTTAGCCTGTTGAGCCACAGGTGCTGAGCCTCCATTAATAATTTTTAACAGTATCTTTAGATATATTGAGTTAATTAAATATATCATCACAATTAATTCGCCTTTATCTTTTTTTTTTTTTTTTTGAGAGATAGAGTTTCACTTCATCGCCCATGGTACAGTGCCGTGGCGTCACACAGCTCACAGCAACCTCCAACTCCTGGGCTTAGGCGATTCCCTTGCCTCAGCCTCCTAAGTAGCTGGGACTACAGGTGCCCGCCACAACGCCTGGCTATTTTTTTGTTGCAGTTCAGCGGGGCTGGGTTTGAACCCGCCACCCTCGGTATATGGGGCTGGCGCCCTGCCCACTGAGGCGCAGGTGCCGCCCGCCTTTATCTTTTTGACTTTTTTTTTTTTTTTTTGAGACAGACTCTCACTTTGTCACCCTTGGTAGAGTGCCATGGTGTCATAGGTCACAGCAACCTCAAACTCTTGGGCTCAGGTGATCCTCTTGCCTCAGCCTCCCCAGTAGCTGGGACTACAGGCGCCCACCACAATGCCCGGCTATTTTTTTGTTGCAGTTGTCATTGTTGTTTAGTAGGCCTGGGCCGAGTTCAAACCTATCTGCCTCAGTGTATGTGGCTGGCTGGCACCCTAAACATTGAGCAACAGGCACCAAGCCTTTTTTTTTTTTTTGAAAAAAAAAAACCCTAACCCTAACCCTAACCCAGCTGTCACCCTGGGTAGAGTGCTCTGATGTCATAGCTCACAGCAACCTCCAACTCTTGGGCTCAAGTGATCCTCTTGCCTCAGTTTTTCTCTATTTTTAGTAGAGATGGGGTCTTGTGTTTGCTCAGGCTGGACTCAAACCCCTGAGTTCAAGCAATCCACCAGCCTCTGCCTCCCAGAGTGCTAGGATTACAGGCGTGCGCCACCATGCCTGGCCTAGAATCTAAGATGTAATTCATCTTGGACTTCAGTTCCCCAGGTGTCTAGCCCAGAGCCTGTAATCAAGACTTTCTTTTTTTTTTTTTTTAATTTCAGATTAACATGAGATTAACATGAGGATACACATAATTAGAGTACATTCTTTGCATTTGTTGGGTAAAGTTCAAGTTCTAATTGAGCCATTACTTCGCCCAGGGGGTTATGATGTATACCATTATATCATACCCATTAGTAAGAGACTACCAATCTCTCTCCAGCCTCCCCTTTCCTTTTTCTCTCTCCTCTCTTCCTCTTCCTCTTCTCCCCTCCCTCCCACTTAAATTAAATTTTTTCTCTCTTTCTCTCACTCTCTGTCTCAAGCAGTGCCAATGGTGGTGTGTGTGTGTAGTTATTTATCTGTTGGTCTCATATTAATATCGAGTACATTGGATATTTGCTTTTCCATTTTTGTGATACTTTACTGAGAAGCATGTTCTTCAGCTTCATCCAGGTAAATACAAAAGATGTCTCCATCTTTTTAATGGCTGAATAGTACTCTATGGCAAACATGTACTGGCATGAAAATAGAAACATAGATCTATGGAATAGAATAGAGAATCTAAAGATGAAACCAGCCACATATTGCCATCTGATCTTTGATAAATCCAACTAAAGCATGCCCTGCGGAAAAGAATCACTATTTAATAAGTGGTGCTGGGAGAACTGGTTAGACACATGTAGGAAACTGAAACTGGACCTGCACCTCCCACCACTTACAAAAATTGACTCCTGGCTCAGCGCCTGTGGCTCAAGCGGCTAAGGCGCAAGCCACGTATACCTGAGCTGGTAGGTTCGAATCCAACCTGGGCCAGCCAAACAACAATGATGGCTGCAACAAAAAATAGCCAGGCGTTGTGGCAGGTGCCTGTAATCCCAGCTACTTGGGAGGCAGAGGCAGGAGAATCCCTTGAGCCTAGGAGTTGGAGGTTGCTGTGAGCTATGATGCCACAGCACTGTACCCAGGGTGACAGCTTGAGGCTCTGTCTCAAAAAAACGAAACAAAACAAAACAAAAAACCAAAATTGACTCTTGCTGGATAAAGGATTGCAATTTTAGGACATGAAATGATAAAAATTCTAGAAGAAAGTATTGGAAAAATTCTTGTTGATATCAGCCTGGGAAAAGATTTTATGAAGAAAACCCCTTTGTCAATTGCAGCAACACCAAAAATGAATAAATGGGACATGATCAGGCACTCAGGACTTTTTACTGAATTCAGTTTATTTCTTTTCTTTTTTTTTTTTTTTTCTTGCGACAGTCTCACTTTCTCACCCTCGGTAGAGTGCAGTGGCATCAGAGCTCACAGCAACCTCAAAAGCTTGGGCTCAAGTGATTCTCTTGCCTTAGCCTCCCAAGTGGGTGGGATTACAGGCACCCACCACTACTCCCAGCTATTTTTAGAACGGGATCTCATTGTTGCTCAAGCTGGTCTCGAACCTGTGAGCTCAGGCAATCCATCTGCCTTAGCCTCCCAAAGTGCTTGAATTCAGTTTATTTCTAACAAGTCAAAAATTGACATCTCAGAAGAGCCAGGTCAAAGCAAGCACAAGCAGTTCCCAGATACAACCACTAGGAGGAAGCATGTTGCAAGCTGTGCTTCTCAAGAAACCCGGAGCCCTTAACACTTTCCTAGACAAACACAAGTGGAGGAGATGAAGCTCTTTCCACACCACTGAAGTCAATTAGTGGATCATAACCAGCTTTTTAAAAATTAAGACTAGGGGCGGCGCCTGTGGCTCATCGAGTAAGGCGGTGGCCCCATATGCTGAAGGTAGCGGGTTCAAACACGGCCTTGCGGAACTGCAAAACAGAAAAATAGCCGGGCGTTGTGGCGGGCGCCTGTGGTCCCAGGTACTCGGGAGGCTGAGGCAAGAGAATCGCCTAAGCCCAGGAGTTGGAGGTTGCTGTGAGCTGTGTGACGCCACGGCACTCTACCGAGGGTGATAAAATGAGACTCTGTCTCTACCAAAAAAAAAAAAAAAAATTAAAACTAGGCTCTGCGCCAGTAGCTCAGGGAGTAGGGCGCTGGCCCCATACACCTAAGCTGTTGGGTTCGAGCCTGGCCTGGGTCTGATAAACAACAATGACTACTGCAACCAAAAGATAGCCAGGCATTGTGGCAGGCGCCTGTAGTCCCAGTTACTCAGGAGGCTGAGGCAAGAGAATCACTTAGTCCCAAGAACTTGAGGTTGCTGTGAACTGTGACGCTATGGCACTCTACCAAGGGTGACATACATAGTGAGACTCTGTCTCAAAAAAAATAAATAAATAAAAATTAAGACTAGATAAAGTAAGAATATAAGCACAATAGTTGTTTTGTGGAACGTTTTGTTTCAGTTTTTTTTTACATATGTATTTTGTAGGAGTCTCGATTTAAAATGTATTTCTTAGTGAGGTCCATGGTCAAAAATGTTTGAAAATCATAGCTGGGGCTCGGTGCCTGTGGCTCAAGCAGCTAAGGCACCGGCCACATACACCTGAGCTGGCAGGTTCAAATCCAGCCCAGGCCCGCCAAACAACAATGACAGCTGCAACCAAAAAATGGCCGGGTGTTGTGGTGAGTGCCTGTAGTCCCAGCTACTTGGGAGGCAGAGGCAGGAGACTCGCTTGAGCCCAGGAATTGGAGAATTGGAGGTTGCTGTGAGCTGTGATGCCACAGCCTCTATCCAGGATGACAGCTTGAGGCTCTGTCTCAAAAAAAAATAAAGAAAAGAAAAGAAAATCATAGCTGGGAGTAGTGGCAGGCTCTTGCAATTTCTTGCAATTCCAGCTACTGGGAGGCTGAGGCAGGAAGATTACTCGAACTCAGGAGTCTGAGTTTGCTATGAGCTAGGCTGATACCAAGGTACTCTTGCCTGGGCAACAAAGCAAACTCAAAAAAAAAAGAAAGAAAGAAAAAGAAAGGAAGTTAGTTTGATAATAGGGCCTGAGAAGAGGCTCAAGCCTGTAATCCTAGCACCCCAAGAGGCCAAGGCGGGTGGATTGCCTGAGCTCAGGAGTTCAAGACCAGCCTGAGCAAGAGTGAGACCCTGTCTCTAAAAATATCTGGGTGTTTTGGTGGTTGCCTGTAGTCTCAGCTACTCAGAAGGCTGAGGCAAGAGAATCATTTGAGCCCAAGAAGCTGAGGCTGCTGTGAGCTATTATCTCAGGGCACTCAACCCCAGGGCAACTGAGTGAGACTTTGTCTCAAAAAAAAAAAAAAAAAAAAAAAGACATTCTGGCTCGGTGCCTGTGGCTCAATGGGCTAAGGTGCCAGCCACATACACCTGAGCTGGCGGGTTCGAATCAAGCCTGGGCCCGCCAAACAACAATGATGGCTGCAACCAGAAAATGGCCAGGCGTTGTGGCGGGCACCTATAGTCCCAGCTACTTGGGAGGCGGAGGCAGGAGCCTCGCTTGAGCCCAGGAATTGGAGATTTCTGTGAGCTGTGATGCCACAGCACTCTATCTAGGGTGACAGCTTGAGGCTCTGTCTCAAAAAAATAAATAAATAAATATAAATAAAAATAAAAAGACACTTGAAAATCACACTAACCTTCCTTACCTACAGATAAAGAAACCAAACCTACAATGTTGAGCTGGGTAATGGATACTTTAGAGCTCCATGTACCAATTTCTCCCTCTTTTTAGAATTTTTTTTTTGAAATAGGATCTCACTCTGTCACCATGGCATCACCTTAGCTCAGTGCAACTTCGAACTCCTGGGCTCAGCAATCCTCCTGCCTCAGCCTCCCAGACTGGGAGTGCTAGGATTACAGGCTTGGGCCACTGTGCCCAGCTAGATTTTTTTTTTTTTTTGAGACAGAGCCTCAAGCTGTCACCCTGGATAGAGTGCTGTGGCATCACTGCTCACAGCAACCTCCAATGCCTGGGCTCAAGCCAGTCTCTTGCCTCCGCCTCCCAAGTAGCTGGGACTACAGGCGCCCACCACAAAGCCTGGCCATGTTTTGGTTGCAGCTGTCATTGTTGTTTGGCGGGTCGGGGCTGGATTCGAACCCGCCAGCTCAGGTGCACGTGGCTGGCGCCTTAGCCCGTTGAGCCACAGGCGCCGAGCCCCAGCTAGATTTTTTTTGAGACAGAGTCTCACTCTGTCCCCCTGGGCAGAGTGCCATCGCATCAGAGCTTATAGCAACCTCAAACTCTTGGGCTCCAGCAGTCCTTTTACCTCAGTCTCCCAAGTAGCTGAGACTACTGGTGCCTGGCACAATGCCCAACTAATTTTTTTTTTTTTTTTTGAGACAGAGCCTTAAGCTGTCACTCTGGATAGAGTGCTGTGGCATCACAGCTCACAGCAACCTCCAATTCCTGGGCTCAAGCGAGTCTCCTGCCTCCACTTCCCAAGTAGCTGGGACTACAGGTGCCCGCCACAACACCCGGCCATTTTTGGTTGCAGCCGTCATTGTTGTTTGGCCGGCCCGGGCTGGATTCGAACCTGCCAGCTCAGGTGTACGTGGCTGGAGCCTTAGCCGCTGAGCTACAGGAGCCGCACCTAAATTACTGTTTAGTTATCTGTATGTTTGTTTGTTTGTTTGTTTTTATTTTGAGTCTCACTATTTTGCGCTTGGTAAAGTGGCGTCACAGCTCCAGCAATCTCAAACTCTTGGGCTTCAGCAATTCTCTTGCCTCAGTCTCCAAAGTAGCTGGGACTACAGGCACTGGCCAAAATGCCCAGCTATTTTTTGTTGCTGTTGTCATTGTTGTTTAGCTGGCCCAGTACAATGTACAATGGCATGCTCCCAGTTTACAGTTGGGATTGGTAGAGCCAGGACTCAAATTTGGTGTCTTTAATATTCATTAAATAAGCACTAATGAGGGGTTGACTGTGTGCTCAGCACCGTGGCAATACAGACTAAATTACAGTGTCTGCCCTCTTAGAGCCTGCAGTGTAGTGGGAAGCCAGATGTCAGCAACTAATCTCACAAATGAACATGTTGTTATGAACTGTAATACATGTGCTGAAGGCAAGTGTACTCGGGGCCCTAAGAAAGTAGCCCCGAGGGACCTACCTCATTTAGAGTGAGGGAAGGTGGCATGTAAGAGTAGCCCGGGATGGCTCGGCGCCTGTGGCTCAATGGGCTAAGGCGCCAGCCACATACACCTGAGCTGGCGGGTTCGAATCCAGCCCAGGCCCGCTAAACAACAATGACGGCTGCAACCAAAAAAAAAATGGCCGGGCGTTGTGGCGGGCACCTGTAGTCCCAGCTACTTGGGAGGCGGAGGCAGGAGACTCGCTTGAGCCCAGGAATTGGAGGTTGCTGTGAGCTGTGATGCAACGGCACTCTATCCAGGGTGACAGCTTGAGGCTCTGTCTCAAAAAAAAAAAAGAGTGGCCCGGGATGGATGGGCAGTGTGTGTGAGGGTTCGTCGTGTACACACATGTGGTGGCCAGCATGTTCTGACCCCTCTCAGCGGAGGAAACAAAACAAACTACATGAAGGTAGTGGAGGTAACCCTGAAGTTAAAAGAGCATGAGGTATTCTGGAAACTTCCAGGAAAGAATAGAGGCTGGAGAGGGTTAGGCACTGGGGCACGGCCTGAGAGGAGACTGTGGAGGTGGCAGGGACCAGGTCTAAGGGCCTTGTGGGCCCCCTTGATGACTTCAGATTTTACCCTAAAGGGAAGCCACTGAATAGTTTTGAGCAGGGGAGAGAAAGGCTCTGGGTCGTATTTTCAAAGAATCCCCCTGCCTCTGAGCTGTGAGTGGGTCGAGAGCATGGAGCCAGTTCCCTCTGGGGAAAAGGTGGCAGCTCCACTCTGAAGAGACAGTACACCCCTGCTGTCCTGAACCCACACATCTCTTGGGTCTCATTTGGCTGCCTCCATCTGCATATCCACTTACCTCTTCTCCAGGTTGTAGCTGATCCCTGGGCATCACAGCAGGCTTTGGGTTTGGGCAACGGAAAGCTCCCGCAGGAGACGGAGACACAGCCCTTGCTCTCCTTCCTCCCAGAAAGGACAGCACAGACTGGCTCATCCCTCAACCAGAAGTCACAGCCTCCATCAGGCAGCCCTGTCCATACAGCTCTGTCTCTCTGTGTCTAACCGCTCCCTCCGCTGACCCTTTAGGCCTGGGTGTGTGTGTGTGTGTGTGACAGAGTGTCACTATCCCTGGAGCACTTTCCTATACCCTGCCCAAGCCTTGTAGAGTAGGCCCCTTATAAAACTCTGGGTGGTGGCTCACACCTATGATCCCATCATTTGGGGGGTGCTGAGGTAGAAGGATCACTTGAGACCAGAAGTTTGAGACCAATCTGGGCAACATGGCAAGACCCTGTCCCTACAGCAAAATATAGTGACATGCACCTGTGGTCCCAGCTGCTTGGGCGGCTGAGGCAGAAGGATCCATTGAGCCCGGGCGTTCAAAGTTTTGGTCCCACCACTGCACTCCAGCCTGGTGACACTGTGAAGACTGTCTTAGAAAACAGAAAGAAAAGTGAAACAAAACAACTACCCTCAGCCTCAGATTAGTGCTTGAGTATGTCCTCTGTTTCCCGGCAGACTGACTGATATACCTCCTACCCACGTTGTAACACAGTGACAGTGGAAGGAGCATGGACTTTAGGGTCAAATAAAACCAGAATTGAATTCAGGTTCTGCCCCCTATTAGCTGTGTGATGGCGTAAGTCATTTAGCCTCTCCAAGCCTCAGTATGTTAACTCTAAAATGAGTTAACATCTAACTGATGCCATTACCTTCCTTACAGAGCTGTTACAACAGTTAGATAACATGTCACGCAGGCCCCATGCTCAGTAGACAATCGGTGCTCATTTGTTCTGTTCTTCTTCCTTCCCCCACAACTGAACAGACATTTATTACAGGCCGTGTGTCAGACACAGCACTGGGTGCTGGGTGTGAGGGACAGACAAAGAAGGGTCGCCTACAGTGAGGCCTCAGGCTTGTAAAGGAGATCTAATGGCCAGAGTGGGAAAAGTAGCTACTTTTCTAACCATTAACTCTGTTTCACTATGATGTGACATTTTTTCCAGTATCTGGAGACATATTAGCGACCAGGCAATGCAAATAATTGTGGTGATCAGAAAAGGCTTTGAAGAGAAGATTGAATTTATTTTTAGTTTTAAAAGAGTAGTACTCAAAGGAAGGGCATATCAGCCTCCCTGCGGGTTGACTCACTCTCCTCTCCTCCTCCCCTTAGAGAGACTGCTACACTCCCCAGACTGAGAACTGGGCCCTAATTAGTGAGTTACTCTGGGGAGCGAATTGTATCCCTTGGATGTGTTGGGGCCCAAAGGTACCTGGTGTCTTGACAAGGCTGCCTTCAAGGAATTCTCCAGGTGTGGTGGGGCAGGCTGGCTGAAGGGGGCACTCCGAGGGGAGCAGCTGGACCATGGCACACTAGAGAACTGGGTTGTGACCATATTGCTAAACCAAGAGATGGAAATTTGATTGTGTAGACATTGGCTTTGAGCAGGGGGAGCCCCTCTTTGGAGCTGGGATGCCAAAGGCTTCATCTGATGATGTCCAGTGGATGTGACTGCAGGTGCCTGCAACAGGCCAGGCATGAGGACCCAATAGCCTCATCTGGGATGATGACAGTGGGAAATGAAAGGGAAGGATCACACCTTCAGCCTTCATTCATAAAATGTTAATAAACAGGCAGCACCTGTGGCTCAAAGGAGTAGGGCACCGGCCCCCATATGCCAGAAGTGGCAGGTTCAAACCCAGTCCCGGCCAAAAAAAAAAAAAAAAACTGCAAAAAAAAAAATGTTAAGAGACATTTTAAACAAATATGAGCGCCCACAGGGACCACATGCCGATGTTGCAAAACTGAGGCAAAATACACTAACATCAACGCACTTGTAAGGAGAACCTGAGAAGGCCTTGAGTAGTCACAGT
>CAUYRH010106687.1:0-16934 GCA_963574655.1 Perodicticus potto
AGGATGGGTGCAGAGAGGGCAATTGGTGGGATCACACCTACGGTGCATCTTAGAAGGGTACTGGTGAAACTTATTAAATGTAGAATATCAATGTCTTCATATAGTGATTAAGAAAATGTCATGAAGGCTATGTTTAACAGTTCGACCAAAATATTTCAGATTGTATATGAAGTCAGCACATTGTGCCCCATGACTGCACTAATGTACACAATTATGATTTAATAAAATTATAAAAAAAAAATAGAACTTCTGGAAGTAAAAAATTCATTTAGGGAAATACAAAACACAGTGGAAAACTTTATGAACACATTAGACCAGGAAGAAGAAACAATTTCAGACTCTGAAGACAACTCTTTCAAATTAACCCAGTCAAAAATAAAGAACAAAACTCAAGAAAAACTAAGCCTACAAGAAATGTGGGATTATATAAAACAGTCAAATTTAAAAAATCATAGGTCTCCTGAAGAGTGAAGAAGAAAAAGCACAAGAGGCTAGAAAACCTACATTGAGGAAAACTTCCCTAGCTTTGCTAGAGATATAGACCTCTAGATACAAGACGCTCAACAAATATCTGGGAGACTCACTGCAAAGAAGCAATCACCTAGACATACAGTCATCCTACAGGCCAAAGACAAAAAGAAAAAGGAACTCCTCTGAGCCAACAGGCAAAAACATCAAGTAACTTAGAACTTACAAAGGAATACCCATCAGGCTAAACACAGTCTTCTCAGCAGAGACCTTCCAAGCTAGAAGAGATTTGGGTCCCATCTTCAGTGTTTTTAAAGGGAACAACTGCCAACCTAGAGATAGAAAACTAAGTTTCTTCTACAAACAAGAAATAAAGACTTTGACAAGCAAACACTGAGGAAATTTAGCATGACCAGACATTCCCTGCAGGAAATCTTCCCAACTGCCTTATTCATGACCCACATAATAGACACCTAGTAGTGTAAAATCACCCAAAGCTAAAACTCTCATTCCATATACACCTATAGCACAAGAGGGAAAACAAAGCAATAAGGCAATACCCAGTATGATAAACAGAACAGCATCCTACATATCAATTCTATCCAAGTGAGCAGTCTTAATGCCCCACTGAAGAGACATAAGCCAGCTGAACGGATGAAAGAATACAACCCAACTATACACTATGTCCAGAAAACACATCAATTCTACAAGGACTCCTACAGGCCAAAGGTGAAGGGATACAAAAAAATACTGCACGCAAACAAAAACCAAAAGAGAGGAAGTGTTGCCACTCTCATATCAGATAACATTGACTTGCAACCAACAATGGTAAAGAAAGACAAAGATGGCCATTATATAATGGTAAAAAGAGCAAACCAACAAAAAGGCATAACAATCCTAAATATCTAGGACAGCAGTTCTCAACCTGTAGGTTGCGACCCCCAGAAACTGTATTAAAGGGCCATGGTATTAGGAAGGTTGAGAACCACTGATCTAGGATATCCTAAATACATAAATATGGAGATCTTATATATAGACAACCCCAAAGACCCCACCAAGAAAGTCTGGGAACTGATAAAAAATTCAGCAAAGTCTGAGGTTACAAAATCAATGTACACAAATCAGTAGCATTTTCTATACACCAAGGACAGTCAAGCTGGGAATCAAATCAGACTCAGTACCATTCACAATAGCTACAATGAAAATAAAATACCTAGGAATATATTTAAAGAAGGAGATGAAAGATCTCTACAAGGAGAACCACAAAACACTGGGGAAAGAAATTGCAGATGACCGAAATAATAGGCAAATACTCGTATATCGTGTTCATGGGTTAGTAGACTCAACATGGTTTTACAATGTCCACGCTACCTAAAGTGATCTACAGATTCAATGCAAAGCCCATCAAAATATCAATGATTTATTTCATAGATATAGAAAACATAATTCTATGCTTTGTTTGGAATAGGAAAAAAGCCTGAAAAGCCAAAGCCATCTTATGCAAAAAGAAAAAATCAGGAGGCATCAAATAATAAGATTTCAAACTATACTATAGGGCTGTAACAATCAAAACAACATTGTTTTGGCACAAAAACAGAGACATTGACTGATGGAATAGAACAGAGAACCCAGATATAAATTCAACTATTCAGCCAACTGATTTTTTGGCTGACAACATACAACAACATACACTAGGGAAAAGCGGCCCTATCAATAAATGGTGCTGGGAAAATTGGATAGCTATCACTCACAAAAATTAACTCAACATGGAAAAAAAACTTAACTGTAAGGCAAGACACCATAAGGATGCCAAAAGAAAAAGTAGTAAAAACCCTTCTAGAGAGTGGCTGAGGTAAAGAATTATAGCAACAAGTAAATAAAGAGGACTTGATTAAATTAAAAAGCTTCTGCACAAACAGGAAAATAATTGGACAACCTATAGAATGGAATAAAATAGTTGCAAACTATACATCTAATTCAGGGTTAATATCCAGTCTACAAAGAACTCAAATCACCAGGAAGAAAACAAACAATGCCACTGAAAAGGGAGGAAAAGACATGAACAGAAATTTTTCAAAATGAATAGAGAAAAAGTCCAAAAAACATGAAAAAATTGCTCACTGTCACTAATTGTCAGGAAAATACAACTTAAAAGCACAATGAGCTATCACCTCACCCTATTAGAATGGCTTTTACTAAAAAGTCCATAAACAACAGATGCCTGTATGGATGCAGAGAGAAAGGAATACTTATACCATCTTGGTGGAACTGCAAATAAGTACAACCTCTATGGAAAATAGTATGAGATTTCTTGAAGATGTAAAACAGACCTACCATTCCATCCAACTGTCCCACTACTGGGTATCTACCCAAAGGAAAAGAAGTCATTTTATTAAAAAAAAAAAAAATTCCTGCACTCAAATGTTTACTGTAGCACAATTCACAACTGCAAAGATCTAGAGTCAACTGAAGACCAGTCACAAGTTACCCAGTAACATGGATGGATAGTTTGTGTGAAATTGCCAGTGGACAGTTTGTTAACACAGCAGCTGTTCCCTAATTCATTTCTCCCAGTCTTAATTCCCGGCTGTCCCAAACTCAGACTATTTTATTCTTTCTCCCCTGCTTATCTCTCAGTTGCTTATAATACAGAATCAGTTGGCATCTTTAACATCTTAATAAAATGCGGCATATGTATACCATGGACTACTACTCAGCCATTAACAAGGATGAATTAATGCATTTTGCAGCCATTTGGATGGCTAAGCAAAGTATCTCAAGAATGGAAAAACAAATGTCACACGTACTATCTAATAAACTGGAACTAATGGGATGGTGCCCCTGTGCACAGATGAAAGTAGATGTCATTGGTAATCAAGCAGAGGGCCAACAATCTACCTAATAGGTATAATAAACATCATCTGTGCTATGGGCACAATTACAGACCTGACTCAAGCATTACAAAAGCTGTCCATGTAACAAAAACATTTGTACCCCCTTAATATTTGAAATTTTCAGAAAGTATGGGAAAGATATAAAGTACAGACTTTTTGGCATAAATTGGGAAAATAAAGAAATCAAAACTGTTTAAGTATTACACAAAAATGTTTTTATTCCGATTCTATTTTACATAATCTGAAAGATCTGGCTAGTAACATTTAGATTTAATCCAGTTCTTAAGATGCCAAATTAAATTTTACACAAAATAGGTGTTTGCCCAGAATTCCACTCACTGGATCTCAACAGTTACCTTGAGTTCACCTACAGCTTAGGGAAATAGTGGTGAACTCAGGCACTGCATAAAACTCACTCATTCCCCTTCTCCTTCTAAGGCCTCCTTCTCCTCCTCTCTTAATTCCTTTTCTTATTTAAGAAAACCTGAATCAGCAGGGCCAAGCTATGGGCTCACTGCCACCGCCCCCCCACTCCACCCCCGCCTTCCCCATTGCTGTCTGGGTGTCCTGCACCCCTAGTGCCCAAAACCTGCTCAGCACGTGGCCTGGGGCAGAGCAGGCACTCAAATACACGTTTTAACATAGAATGATTAAACTTCAACTCTAAAGACTTTAAAACTGTAAGTTTTAAAAGTTTGTTTTTATTTTTAAATTTTGCATCATCACACAGCCCATCTGTACACTTTTCTCCTACCACCACGTGTGAACAAGAGGCTTTGCCAGTCAAAAACAGTTGACATCTCAGGTCTTCCCACTGCCTTAAGACACCCATGCCTAGCCGGCGTCTGCCCTTGACCCCATTGATTTCGGGAAGCTGCAAGCACTGACCATAGGCTCCGGCGCCAATAGGTGCATGTTGACCACCGGCGGGGCCCCCTGCGCTGGGGAGGAGCCCCGCGCCCCCGGCCCATTCAGCACAGACAAAGGCCGAGGGGGAGGGGAGGGACGCAGGGGGCAAGTGCTGCAGGCGCCCGGTGGGCGCGGCGGGGGTACTCACCGCGGTCTCGTCGCGGTACACGTCGGGGTACTGGAGAGACAGCATGGCCGGGGACGAGCAGAGGGCGGCGCGGCACGGGCTCCGGGAGCGGCTGAGCTGGCTGGGCTGACCACAGTGCACGGCGGGGGCGCAGACAGAGGCCGCGCGGGCGGCGGGGCGCTCCGGCAGAGCTCGCACGACAGAACGATGACCAGCGCGAATGCTAACGCGCACCCCGGGAACTAGCGCTGGGGCGGAAATGTTACGCGCCGCCCGCGAGATCGCACGCGCCGCCCGCGAGAATCTGCGCATGGTGCGGCCGCTCCGACGCGGCCGCGAGCTCCTCCCCGGCGGGCGGGCCCAGCGGCTGCAAGAGGGAGCGGGCGGCGCCGATCGCGGCCAGGCCGGGCGCACAGCTCCCTCTGCAGGAGCGCCGGCCGCTCGGCGCCGCCCCGCCGCCCGCGGGCCCCAGAGTCGCTCCGCGCACCGCGGCGCAGTGCTGGCGCTCGCCGTGCTCCCTCTAGAGAACGAACTTCAGGGCGTATCTCAGGATGGATTCTCCCATCTTCTCCTGCCTTCCTGTTTCCAGGCAGGGGGGAGGCGGCGAAGGCCGACCTAACCTTGGAAGCAGAGGGCTTGCAGTGGCCTAATCGCCACTGCCTGCGACTCTGGACTTGCAAGGGGAGACATGGATCGGGATGACCCGAGAAGGAAACTCATCTCCTTTCATCCCACGACTCCTGGTGGACACTGGGTGGTTCGGCACCAGGATTATGGAGAGGCTTTGAGGTGTTTGTGGGACGACAGACGAGCCCTTATTTGAAATTTACTAATTGAGAGGGGACCAAGGGTGGGAGGCTTGCAGACCGTCAAGGGCATTTTATTCATCCTGCCGGTGCCTCTGTTCCTCCTCCGGCTAATGTGTTTGTTTATTGAGCACCTGCTGTTGTCTCTGTGGGGTAAAAGATATTAGACAAGATGCTTCACCTCCAACCTATGAAAATTTGCTAGTTACATCACATCATCCTCAGGCTAGTGATGATGTGCTCTGGTCTCGCTTTCTGGACCACCTGGAAGAGGCACTATAGCCCCAGTCATCAAGGCTGGAGTGTGTGCCCAGTGTGTTTTGTATCCCTGGCTTCTTAAAAGTTCCGGGAGAGAGCACCGATGTGACAGAAAGTCCTTCACATCCTGGCTTCCAAGTGGATAGGTAACTATTGGAAACGGGTGTCTTCTATTCAGTGTTATCCCAACTCACCCTTAGTTCACTGTTTCGGTTTGTGGTTGGATGTGTGGTTACTGTTTTCTGCATCTGACCCCAGACATCCCCTCTTTGAGCAATCTGAGAATCCTTAGTTCTGGAAGAACTCACATTATTGATGCCAGACTTGGTGCAAACGTAGTGGAGCCCTGCTCAGACGCGGTGGTCATCCCTTAGGTTGGAGGCAAAACTTAAAGCCATGTTATGGAACCGAGATCAAAGACCCTGATTTGGGTTTGAAGTGTGCAAAATCTGAAAGGTCCAAAGACAGACACCAAAGTTAGTGTGAGATCTCGAGTTTGTGGCCAGGAAAATCAGAGCTATGTAAGTTGTGAACTGTAAACCAGAAAAAGATATAGAGAAAGGCAGGAGGAACTTGAAGAACGTCCTTAGTAATTGATTACTGTTCACAATCAGCTGTTACTGTGCCTTATTTAAGGCCCAACATGAGAGCAGGGCAAGGGTGGTTCCACAGTAGTAAAAGCTTAGGGAGAAAGGCTATCAAGCAGTGTAAGGTTAGGACATTTCCATTTTTATCAACGAAGAGAGATCACATAGCTTGCCAATAGGAAAGCTCCTTTGAACTCTCATTGAACCAGATCCTCAGGATTTCTTTCTGCACACATTTCTTTCTGAGAGCTAGCTGCTATGCAGTGAGGCTTCCAGGTTTATCCTGGTGTCTTAGAGCTCAAGTGCTCCCCTCTCAACACTCGCTGTCCATTAGCTTAAGGGATAGCAACCCTGGATGCTCCCAGGACCTCTTTAACAGCTTAGACTGGGCAATGGACTCAAGGAAAAATTTTGAGAGGGGAGCTCATCTCCTTCTCTAATAATATGGGGACAGACCAAACAAGTCACGCAGAACCATACCAACCCCTTTTAAAAGGAAAGCCTAGTGATTTGGAGACCAGTGGATAAAGAAGGAAGCAATGTCTTTATGCTCTTTATACCTTGGGACAGATAGGATATTCTTCCATTCAGGTGGCTAGCAGTAGTGTGGGTAAGGGCTCCCCACAATCCATAGCACCACTGTACCAGCTCCCCCTCAAGCCTTTGTCAAGAAGGGGTGTAGAAAAGATAGCTGAGTGTCAGGATCTTTTGCATGATCTGGGGTGCTAGTTGTGGATTCCTGAGAGAGTGTTCGGGACGTGATTTCTTGAGGTCCTTTCTTCCTGTCTCAGAAAAAGGGGCTAGCTGCTTACTAAACCATCTTCTTTGAAGTGAAGTGGAGTCTAATTCCTAGTTGTCCTGTTTCTAAAACCTACTAATCAGAAGTGGGAGCTCACTCCTGGTCATTTCTATAACTTCTCAAAGCAGCCAGGGTCTCACAGATAGTCCCTGGTCCCTTATTCACTGTTAATAACAGTTTGGGTCCTGATGCACACTCTCTTAAGCCCTACAGCCAGTTGGTGTTTCAGTTTTCTGCACTGCCCTCTGTTGGCCTGACTCAGACTTACTCTGAGCTGGGGTGGCTCCTGTGGTTAAGTATTAGAATTTTGATGAGCGTTCACCCTAGGTCAGTTGCTTGATCAATTCCTATCACCCTGGGTTCCCTTTCCTTATCTGGTAGTTTCCAATTCATATAGAATTTAGCAATGCACATACTCTGCTTATTTTTCTGAGGCTCCCAGAAAGGGAAACCTCCCTTCTTAAGGTTGTACATCCACTCATGGCTTAGTCCCTTCGAAGGCCTTGACCTGAGGTTTACTCTATTTTCTGAGCATGGATCCTTGGATGGTCCTCAAGAATGCTGACCTGTGTGTTACCTGGATCCTTCAAAGGAAGTTAGAAGGCGCTTCCTGACATACCCCAGAAGTTGTAGTGATATCACTTGCTGCCAGTCTATTCTGATTAAGACTGTTCCCATGAAATCACACGTGCATGTCACCTGCAACTGCCAAGAGCACCCATCCTGTCCATGTAGCTCAGGAATGTCTGTCTCCAGTGTGCTTGAGAAAAAACATGAATATTTTAAAGCATTTATTATTAAGGCAATCTCTCCTCATGATACAGTGCAAATGTGAGATGTGCTGTTGAGATTTACCTGGCCACTCAAACTTTGCCATAATATTTTAAAGTCTTAGAAGAATAGGGTTTTCATTACTTTCTGTTCCTTCTTTGCCTTCCTAGACTTAGTTCCTCAGAATCCATTCTGAGAACATTTGATTATGTGTGTGTGGTTGTATGACATATACCTTTCCATTGTTCACATCTGTGTTTCTCCAACAGGCTTTTACGAGAATGATAATTCTAGATCAGGCTCAGCACCATAGCACAGTGGTTATGGTGTTGGCCACATACACCAAGGCTGGTGGGTTCAAACCCGGCCCGGGCCAGCTAAAACAACAATGGCAACTGCGATAAAAAATAGCTGGGCATTGTGGTGGGCACCTGTAGTCCCAGCTACTTGGGAGGCTGAGGCAAGAAAATCGCTTGAACCCAAAAGTTTGAGGTTGCTGTGAGCTGTGATGCCACCACACTCTACTGAGGGTGACATAGTGAGACTCTGTCTCAAAATTAAAAAAAAAAAAGAATTCTTGATCAAATTTGTATTTGCTGCCCTACAGGATTTGATACCCTACTAAAGCCCCTCACTTCTAAACCTGACCTGATATTACTATTACTCTGTACATACAGGAAAAAGGATTAAAATCCATTGGAAGGATAAAACACAAATCATGTATCAAAATTTCCCCCATTTTTCTCCTTTATAACACAATATAACTCTTTCTCAAAGATAGTCATTTAACAGATCTGTACATGTAACATTATAGGGCACTGAATTAAACAGTGGAATTACAAGATACAAAATATATTGGCTTTATCCCAAACATTATCTCATTTTATTATTATTATTGTTTATTTATAGAGATGAGGTCTCACTCTTGCTCAAGCTGGTCTTAAATTCCTGAACTCAAGCCATCCACCCACCTCGGCCTCCCAGAGTGCTAGGATTACCAGTGTGAGCCACTGCACCAGGCTTCATATTATTGTATTAGGATTTTGACAGCCACTTCAGGAGCCAGTCTTTCATTTAATAAACATTTTTTGAGTATCTACCACCATATAGGCACTATGCTAGGAACTGGAGATTCATGGAGCCCATTTTTAGGAGGTAACTATAATTTAATGTGTTAGGACCCATAGGACAGGGTGCTGTGGGAGCACAGAGGTCACCTAACTTAGTCTTGGAGGAATAGAGAAGGATTCCCCAAGATAGTAATGTCTAAGTTGAGTTCTAAAAAATTAATAAGAATTTACTAGTTAAAAATCTGGGGGGGGGCAGTGCAGAATGTTGAAGGGAGAATCCTGTGGAAATCCTGGGAGCTGAGGAAGAGGGGCACGTGAGAAAATGTGAGTTTGGTATGGTTGGAATCTATGGAGCAATGTGAGAGTGAGGAGAGATGAAGCTGGAGAAGAAAACTGGTTGAATTATGCAAGTCTCCTATATTGCTTTTTGATAGGGAAGTAGAGTTGTGCACTGGTTTTATTGTAAATAGCTCGTGTAGGGTGTGAGTTAGATAATCTCGTGGATGTGATTAAAACTATGAGTCAGGGCAGACTTTGCTGCTGTAACAAAGATCTAAACATTCAAGAACTTGGAGAATAGAAAGTTTCTTTGTCACCTTACAGGTCTGAGTGGTTTCAAATCAGCAGCCTAGAATAGCAAAGAGAGAAGTGGCCTCTGCTCCTTGCAGAGACCCCAGCTGCCTGCAGCTGTGCTACCTTTAACGCAATGTCCATAGCCTGGACAGCCAGGAGGGGAGAAGGGGATTGTGAGTAGGTGGCTTTCATGGGTCAGGTCTGAAAGTAGCACACATTGATTCCTTTCATGTTCCACTAGTCCAACCTGGTCACATGGCCACAGTACAGGGGAATCTGGAAAATGGAGCCCAATTTTATGTCAAGGAAGAAGAGGAAGTGGATTTGGGAGGATGGCTGGAAGTCTCTGCCACAATGATAGAGGGAAGAACTGGTGAGCTGTGGATCAGAACCATTGCTCACAACCTTTCCCCAGACCCTTTGTTGGGTGGCACCTAGTGTTGGGTGGCACTATTATTGCATAGTTCTGGTCTTTTTTCATGTTCTAATTTCCTCATGCAATTGTATATTTGACCTCTTGGATTATTCATCTCAACCATAGCTGTCTGTCTTTCTTCAACTAATTCATGCTTTGATCAATCTCCTTCCACTCTCAGCGCGCTTGCCCCACTCAGCTGTTTTAAGGAGAGAGGCCAACCCTGCTGGTTGGTTGGGGTAACCAGAAATGCTGGTTGGTGAATCAGTAGGAGGCACTCTGTGTCAGCAAGACAACAGTTCCAAAGCAACACATGTAACGAATGCAAGTATTCAGTCACGCTCAGGAGAACACAACAACATTGGCTCACTTAACCTACTTCCTCAAGACTAAACTTTCAAAAGAGTAACCACACCCACACTGACCAGTTGATTGTTAAAAACAGGGATGTCAGCATATTCTGAAGGGACTGCCAACAAAAATATTTCCTTTGTGTAAATGCTTTTTTCATATTCCACTCAGGAAGAGAAAAGAAGTTCGACATGTCTGGATTGGAGTGCACTGTGAACCACTCTTCTCAGGGTTTCTTCCCAGGAGTATCTCTCTCTCTCTCTTTTCTTTTTTAATGGGAGTTGAGGATACTGCTTTTATTAAAGTAAGCACTGATTTGTTTTCTTTGCTGTTGGGCAATCCCAGGGCTCTCCATCAAAGGCTTTATTATTTGCGATTTCCTTCACTTGTGTCACCCTGCTCAGGTATCCTTTCACTCAGCAACATCTTCTAGATCATCTTTCATAACACTGGTAAGGTGTGGGGGAAAGTGGTAAAATCAAGATTTGAACATCCCTCTTCTCACCAAAGTTTAAAACTGACATTCAGCAGAGGTGAGGAGGGACAGGGACTTTGTTGATGAAGAATTTGTTTTTATTTGTGTAAATCTCTTGAATTTGTCTCATTTTTGTCCAGATTCACACATCTAAAAAATCATACGTCTGTGCTCATGACTCAGAAACCTCCCCTGGCATGATAAGCAAAATAAGAAGAAAAGAAAAAGGAGGAATGTTTAAAAAAAAAAGGAAGTTTAATGGTAGGATTTTTTTTGCTTATAGTTTTAGGTAATATCCAAACCTCATAGAAATCCAGGTACAGAATGCTTAAGCCTTTGTAAGCATTATAACATGCCAGAAGTTAATATTTTGCTATTGTCTAAAAACATTACATAGTTATTATCAACCATTTTATTCTTAGCCATATTTCAAATTAAGCTAGCCGTATGAATATAATAGTTGTTTCATTAGTAATCCACCTCTTCTTGTCCTAATTTTTAAAAATATCTTTACCAAAAATATCTTTTCTAAGAATCCCTCCTTCATTCTGCTCTGTTTGACTGAGATTGTTTTCTTTACATTTTGCTCTTGTATCCAAGATGTGGCTAGACCCTTGAATCAGTCAGGATAGACCAGGGAATGTTGAGGTAACAAATAATCCCTAAATCTCAGTGGCTGAAATCAACCAATGTGTGTTTTCCTTCATTCTCTGTGTCCAATGTGGCTCAGGACTTGTGGTCACTCAGGGACCAGATCCAGATCAGCAGAGGCTCCATCCTAATATGTGTTCTATGGTCACCATGTTATGAGTGAAGAGAATGTATCAAAATACATACTAGCTTTTAAAACTTCTTTCTGGAAGTGATGTGTTCTTCTGTTCATACTTTATTGGCCAAAGGAAGTCACATGGTCATAATTAACTGCATATCAATAAGGAACAAAGGATGAGCTAAATTAATAAACATTCCTTTCCATTTTAGTAATTCTTACCATGTTAAAGCATATTCTCAGATGCATCAGGGAGATGGGAAGGGTAGGTTAATAATTGGCTCATTTTACATGTGAGGAAGCCAAGGTCCAAAGAGATTAAATAATTTTTTGTAATATCAAATAACTTTCTTTTAGATTAGGCTATCATGATTACCAGCTTGGACTTAAAAAAATTATCTACAACTTTTCAAACTTCTATTTGTAGTATTCCAACTGACATGCACGGCTGGGCACTGTGGCTTACACCTGTAATCCAAGCACTCTGAGAGGCCAAAGCAGGAGGATCACTTGAACTCAAGAGTCCAAGACCAGACTGAGCAAGAGCCAGATCCCATCTCTACTAAAAATAGAAAACTTAGCTGGATGTTGTGGCAGGCGCCTGTAGTCCCAGAGACTCAGGAAGCTGAGGCAGGAGGATTGCTTGAGTCCAGGAGTTTGAGGTTGCTGTGATGCCATGGCACCCTAGATTGGGCAACAGAGTGACTCTCTAACTCAAACAAACAAATGAACGAAAACCCCAAATGACATGCAGTTCTGTGGCATGGGCCTGGTACTCAGAGTAATAGAAATAACATAGCATTTTTCTAGCTATGCTGCTTTCAGTAATCGGCAGAACTCCAAGCCCTCTCCTCTCAACTAATTCCAGGAGTCGTGGGGGTTGTGTACTATGTGCTAATAAATATGGTCAGCCAGGTGCCATGTGCCCTCTGTCCCTGCCCTGACTCAACAAGGTGACAGTCCCTGCTAAGCCCTTGATGCTGGTGTTGAAGGAGTTTCTGCTCCTCCCAGAGTGATGATGGTGCGTATTAAATAGGCCGAAGTCTCCCAGAGGCCGTCTCCCCTCACTTAGGATTCAGTGTCCCCAGAGTCCCACAGAGCGGGAAGAGCTCTTTTAGTTTTCACTGACTCTTTTATTTCAGCTCTTTCTCTCTCAGACTCAAAGCACATTAACCTGTGTTCAGGATCTCCCATGTCCTCTTGGGTCAGATTTGTTCCTCAACTCTCTTCTGCCATAGAGTTGAGCTCTTTCCCAGAAAGCCCTTGAGTTGCTACCTGGCGGGCCTGACCTGCCCGTCTTCCACACATATCCAGACTTGTTTGAATGTCATATCCAAAGGATAGGCTCGCTATAATATTTTTAGACAGGCAAAGAATTGTACTGTTCCTCTATAATAGGTAAAACATATTAGTAGTTATTAATAACATAATAGATGTAAGCGTGTCAGTTTTTCATAATGCCATGTAAAGAGCTCTATGCATTTTGGGTGCTCTGCCACCTGTATGAGTCTGATAATGGGGATAGGAAATAAACACTGAACTTCAAAGCCCAAATCTATATTCTAGTCTCAGGTCTGTCTCCCTTTCAGTGACTGGGAAGGTCCCTTAGCTCTTCTATCCCATGCATAAAATAAAGGAAGTAGTATGGATGAGTTTTGAAGGACTTTTTCAAGTATGGAAGTTTGTGATTTGTGTAGACAAGAGTTCTTGTTTGCAGTTATTGACAACAGGTGGCAGCAAAAACTCAATTTTTAGTGGCGTAGAGACAAGAGAAAGGTAGCCGGCTTTGATTTATTCTCCAAATTTCGGAGAGTATTTGGTTAATTTTGTTCTTTTTAAACATGATGAGAAAACAAAAGTTCCCCACCTAAAGATACTTTGTGATGGAAAGAATACATGTTGTGAAATAGATCAGAAAGTAGGGCTTTTAAGAGTAAAATGTTTCATATTTTCTTATTGTCATTTTGAATATGGGCAAAGGTATTAGGGCACTAAAACTGCCGTGGTAAGTGATATTCAGAACAGATCTTTTATTTATATCTTTATTTTTAACTTAGATGTGAAAGGATAGTATAATGCCTTCAGGAGGTTCTTTTCAAATGTTGTATAAGTTTGGTATTTTTTTAATGGATACAAATTTATTGTGACAATATGTTTTTATACAATCATGGAGGAGACTAAGGAAGGAAGAATCTGAAAGGAATATTTCCCTGAGAGATCAGGGAAAAGTCACCGACCAGCCCTACTTAAATATTGATGTAAGGAAAAAAAGTCAGGAACTACAGAGGACTCTTGTAAATCCTCCTAAATAGGTTTGTCCCACTGCCAAATAGTTTGGTATTCTTATATTAAGTGTATTAGAAAAACTTAGTATACATAGCACCATTACAATATTATATTTGACATTTCGTCATAACTCATATCTTGTTAAAATGAATTCCAAAGAACTTTTGAAAAATGTAAAATGTATTTGTTTATTAAAATCATTCTAATTTTTAACAGTTTGAAATGAGTGGGATGTTTTAGAACTTTCACACTTCTACTATCCATAGGTTTTATTGCAATGTGCTAGAACACAAATTTAAAAATAAATGCAGAAAATGGATTTATGCCATTTAATTCCATTTTATTTAATGTTGTCAACAAAGCAATTATACAGCAAAGTAAATGCTGTGGAAAAGACTCTTAAAGATAGGAGCGATATTGCAGATGGAGTCTTTTAAAGCAATTTACAATTTTAATAAAGTGAATATTTAGATAGAGTGTTATTCCATGAAAATTAAAGAGAGAGTGTAAACTCTTCCAAATTTCAGACTTGCACATTCAACTGTCTCTTGACATCTGTTGGCCTTCATATGAGAAAAAGAGGCTTAGTATAGACACGTGAGAACTTGATGTGAACACAGAACTTTAAGTGACAAAGATAATCACATCCCTTGATGAGGAGATTTCATTACATTATTGATTGACAGTGTTTGAATCTTTATAAACTTCTTTATATTTAAAAAAGTGTATTAGTATAAATCAACCACCCTCAAGTCAATTATCAAGATTACAGAATCACCTATGATAGACAAAGGAAGGCTGGAAAAATAAAAAGTACAGTCTTGTTGGTTGGTTAGGAATATGTGATTCATACAAAAATCTGAAAAATACTCTTAAGCTTTTCTGTAAGTATGTACATCCTTTTTGGATGAGTCAAAAATTTCCATTTTACAGCTGAAGAGATTTAATGGCGAAATGACTGGCAGAAAGCCTTCTACTCTCCAAACTTCACATTTGTAATTTTATACGTAAACTAGATCTTTCCGTGATCCATGTGCACTATTCCTCCTACTTCTTCCAGAGAGAACATAACCTATTGTCTACAGCTACACTGGCCAACAAGGTACCTATGGCTATTTACATGTAGGTCAAATACAAATAAAATGTAATTCCTCAGTAGCCACATTTCAACTGCTCAGTAGCTGCATCTGGCTGGTGGTTACCAGATTGGGCAGCATGGACACAGTATGTTTGCGTTGTTATAGAAAGTTCTGCTGGAGAATGCTGGTCTCAAATGTGGAACACTATGGTTGTCTACCTGTTCAGGTATTACCCTTTCTGTTTATAATGCCCAACTTTTATAAACGGAAAAATATAAAATGCAAATTGGAAGGAAATGGTATGTTTACTTTCAAATTACTCTCTTCAACCAATGGATTCTCTCTGTGTAGCAAAGTTGATCATGTTATTGTTTAAATCACGGGGGTATAGAAATCACGGGGCCCCGTATACCAGAGGTGGTGGGTTCTAAACCTGGTTCCGGCCAAAAAAAAAAAAAATTAAAATATTGTACTTTTGAAAGGAAATGTCTATTGATGAAATCCTTTTTTAAGGTAACTTACCACATAATATAGGAGAAGTTTTTCTTCCACCTACAAGGAGCTCATTAGTCACTTTGGAACCTAATAAACTGTATATATCTAGCTGTTACTGGACAGATGTTCCATTAAATAGAGAAGATAGGCCATATACAGTAGGTTACTCTTTGACCCACTCTATCCTAAACTGTCTTGACTGCCTGGACGTATTTAAGAAGCTCGGGCACAGGATATGCAGTCACAATGCACTCTGTGTGATAGCTGGTCTTTGATCTGTGAGTGAACCTAGTTAATGTGATTATTCTTCTACTTTATAATAGTTACGGTGAGTCAGCCAGCTCTACTTATTCTCCTTTAGGGCCTGGAATTGTGGAAACATGTTCAGTTGAAGTGGCTTTTTTCTCTTTGAAAATATCTACTACATTATAATCAGTTCTCCATATCCATGTTCCACCCTCAATGGATTCAACCAACCCTGGGTTGAAAGTATTTGGGGAAAAAAACAATCAAAAAATAACAGTACAACAATAAAATATAATACACAAAAACCCAATATAGTATAATGACTATTTGCATAGTATTTGCATTGTATTAGTATTATAAATAATCTGGAGATGATTTAAAATATCCAGGGGGATGTGTGTAGGTTATATGCAAATACTATGCCATTTTATTTAAGGGGCTTGAGCACCTACAGATTTTGGTACTTTCCCAGGGTTACTGAGGGACAACTGTATTTTGTGTTGGTGTGATATTCTAGAATGACATTTCAGAGCACTACTGTCCCTTTTCAAAGGCTAAAACAATTTAAGAAGGAACTCTCAGGAAGAACGAATACATTTTTGCTGGATGGCCAGGATAGTTCTAGCATTTCGCATATAGCTTGGGGTGAACATATCCATTCAATCTTTAGATCCAGTATTTGATATTCTGCATTATTTTTATGAAATAGAACAGTGTCTGGATTTGTTTTTGATTTGTTTGAAATGTTAGATTAGATAATAAGAAATGATTCCAACGATTCAAATGCCCACAAGTGAGTATCCAGAATAGCATATTGGAAGGAAGCCAAGAAGCCTGACTGGTGTCTAGAATGGATTTGCTCTGCTCTGGAGTGGAACTGTTATAAAATCTAGTAATCTTGCCTGTGAAGGGCACTCTATTAAGGTGTTTTAGTTACATCGTCAGACATTTTCAGTCACTCCAACTAGTGATGGGAAAGTAAAAGAGAATCTTCTTTCCCTGAAGCTAGTGCTGTTTCTAATATCCGTTTGTGGTCGCTGATGCCGACTGAAAGTTATGGTCAGTGCTCCCTGTCTGGGATGCTCCAGGATGTAAAACTTGCCCAGATTTTGAGCCAATAGAAGTCTAGATGTGTCAGCTCTGACACTCCATGGTTATAGAGCAATTGTAAAGTAAAGAAACAAGGAATGCTCAGGCTAGAATTTTTGAATCCTTTATCATCCCCCCCAAATATCCCATGCCCTCTAGCTGTCACTCACCAATGTCCGCACAGCCCCCAGTACTAAGCAACTGCTGTTTTGCTTTCTATCTCTAGAGTTCCCCATTCTGGACATTTCATGTAAATGAAACCATATGATATGTGGTCTTTTGTGTCTGGCTTGTTTTTCTTAGCATAAGGTTTCCAAGGTCCATCCACATATCAGTTCTTCATTCCTTTTTATTGCCAAATAGCATTCCACTGTTTGGATACACCACATGTTGTTTATCTGTCCATCAGTTGATTGACACTTGGGTTGTTACACCTTTTGGCTATTATAAATAATGCTGCTATGAAC
>CAUYRH010106690.1:0-23154 GCA_963574655.1 Perodicticus potto
AGGCGGAGGCAGGAGACTCGCTTGAGCCCAGGAGTTGGAGGTTGCTATGAGCTGTGATGCCATGGCACTCTATCCAGGGTGAAAGCTTGAGGCTTTGTCTCAAACAAAAAAAAAAAAAAAGAAAAATAAATTGAAGGTCTAGGGTGCCACGGTCATTCTTACTCTGATTCTACAATTAGATGAGAACAAAAGGGCTCAGAAACATTTAGTGACTTACCCAAGGTCACACAGGATGTGCACATCATTGCCTTTCTGGGCCATTAGCTCTGACATAGGAATCTCAGGTTTCAACCTTGCCTGAGCAAAACCCACCCAGGGAGCCTGGATCCTGACTTGGGGCCTAAGAGGGTTGTTATCTCAGAATGGTAGTCCTGAGGACACACGAAAAGATGTGGCTCTTGTGTTCACTGACAGATACATCAGGGGATGAACCCTTTCCATACAAAGCTCCACTGTGAAGTCTAAGTTATAAGAAATGGGCTGTCCAGTAGCACTCCCCACTTCTAGAGGTGTGTGAGCAGGAGCTAAGAAACACTGGGCAGAAAGCTGGCCTTGGTGGCCCTTAAAGAAAGTACCCTCCACATGGCTGCCAGGCAAATCAGACCCTTCTCAGTTCCCACACACCCCTCCTCCTCAGGCTCAGCCTGGATCTCAGGCATCCTCTGTGTTTCCATCCATCTCCCTTCTGGTCTGGGAGCTCCACGAGGGTAGGTGTTAGATATTTTTATGCACCACTATCCTGCCCACCAGGGAATGAGGCCATGTTTCCTGAGCAAGTATCATGGGCCAGGCCCGCCAACCAGGTACTTTACGTTGGTACATGTGATCTTCATCCATGAAGTGCTGTTATTAGTCTCATTTTGCAGATTGAGCAACCTGTCAAAAGTCATACAACAAGCACTCTGGGAGGCTGAGGAGGGTGGATTGCCTGAGCTCACGAGTTCAAGACTAGCCTGAGCCAGAGTGAGACTCCATCTTTAAAAATAGCGGGGCGTAGTGGCAGGTGCCTGTAGTCCCAGCTACTCGGGAGGCTGAGACAAGAGAATCACTGAAACCCAAGAGTTTAAGATTGCTGTGAGCTAAGATGCCACAGCACTCTACCAAGGGTGACAAAGTAAGACTCTGTCTCAAAAAAAAAAAAATAAAAGTCACACAACAACATGACTGCCATGGCTACCAAAGAAGTAGAGATGAAGGAAGGGGTGCTAAGTGTGTGGGGTTCCCAGCTTCTAGCCCCTGGTCCCCAGAGGCATCTGCAGTGGGTGGGCAGGCTTGGTTGCCCATCTGTCTCCAAGTCTTGGGGAGCCCTATATAGGCACTGAGTAAGGTAGAACCCCATAAACAACCACAACCACAGCCTCTGGGGGCATGTGGGACATGGGCAACTCACCTTCAGCCCACCGTACCCCAGCCCCGCCTTGCCCCAGCCCAGTGGTTTCTGCTTGATGGCAGTCCTGGAAGAAGCAGCGCTCACTCGGCCTGGGCCAGGAACTGCCTGAATCTCATTCAGTCATGCTGTGCTCAGCTCACACTGCAGGGTGACTGCGAAGCACTTTCCTGGACATTTAGCACCTTAGACAAGGACTTGGTAAAGGAAACCCACAGGGTACAGCAGGAGTACCCACAAATCCTGGCTGATCTATCCAACATCCTCTCTGGACTCTAATACTCTATTTGGTCAAATGGAACCTTATTGTTTCTGTCTGTAAAGCGGGGAAGATATGAGCTACTTCTTGGTAGTGCTAAACTCCCATAAGCGTAGATCTGAGGCCTCGTGTGGATGAGAGGGAAGGGGGAAGTTTCAGATACCCTTTTCAGACCCTGCTGAGTGGTTCTGTACCTGCTCCTCCTACCCATCCCCTCATTGCAACTCAGGCCTCCTCCTTAGGAAAGCCTTTCCCGATTGCCTCCTCTGAGGTTACCTAGGTCAGGGTCCTGAGCTACCTGCTTGCCCTCTCTGAGTTAACTCCTTCTGTCCAGGTCTGTCTTCACAGTGGACTGGATAGGGTGAAGAAAAGACAGCACTTATAGCCTTCAGGGAATCCAGCCTCATCCAAGCCTACCTTTACTCTGATTTTGCACCTTGGGTGCTCACTCTCATGCCTGTAAAATGGAGCACCCTGCCCCACTCTCAAGGCTGCGGAGCACCAGGGAAGAGAAACATAGAGGAGGAGGAACGTTTTATTCTTAGAACCAGAGCCTGAAGGATGGCGATGACCCCTCACCTCCAGGGTCCTCCATCCTGGGGTCCATACTCAGCCGGGGAGAGCATGTGATAGGGTCAAGGCATCTGGAAGGGAGGCAGCTTTGGGGAAGATCTGTTTCAACCCCTGAATTAAAAGACAATACTGCCTCCCAATTTTTGCACAGTACCTAAAACATTCAGGCAAGATGATGCCCAAACTGGCTTGGACTCAGCTTTGTGGATGGATTGGACTCAAATCCCTGATCTTATAAGCCGTATGACTTTGGATATGCCATTTAACCTTTCAGAGCCTCCGTTTCTCCAACCATAAACAGGGGCCTTCCTAGTCTCCGAAAATCAGTTTGTATTTGTGGTCATTGTCCCCTGCCCTTAGCTCCAGTTTCTCCACCTGAAAACTGGAGACTGACGATGCTGTTTCACAGGCTGCGTAAGGGTCTGGGAGACCATGAAGGACTGGTCTAGACACTACAACATAATCCAGAGAGGGGAAGTGACCTGCCTGGATGCGACAGAGGGATGGCTGTGGTGCGGGGGAACCCCCTCCGTGGTCGCCCCAAGGCCAGTGAAAGGTCATTTCCTTCCGCATTCAGCCCCCTCCACCTCTTCTGTGCCCCCCGCATAAGTGCGGCGGCGCCGGCAGCTGGGAAATCGCGGCCAGGCCGGATTTCCTCTGCGGACTTACGGCTCCGAGGGCCACCCGCCTCTCGGGCCCCCGCAGGCCGCCAATTGCACGTGCGGGGGCCACCCGGCCTTATTCCCACAGCACTTCCTTTGCGACCACTCTCCCTCCTGGCCCTCATCCCATCTCCTTGGTCCCCTCTCCGCACTTTTGCTGCCGAGGTTCCAGCGTGAAGATGCTTCACATACCCGCCCCCCCCCCCGCCCCAGTTCCGGATAAACCGAGTCACGCGTGCCGGGCGCTAGGACCCCGCGGCGTTCGCCAATGGGGGGCGTGGTAGGGCGGGTCCGCGGGAGAGGTATTTAAATTGGAGACGGAGCCCCGCCGGCTCCGCGGGCTCCTCCTCGGGCCGTGACCCCGGGGTCTGGCGTGGGGTGGGAGCGGGGGCTAAGTTTGAGCAAAATGTGCCGAGGCTGCCCAGGAGAGGAGCTGCGGTTGCGCTGAGCCAGGTAGGAGCCGCCCAGCGGGCGAAGCTGGCCAGCCCCTCGGGGAACAGACTGTCCCGCGCCTTCGCGAGCACTGAGCGCTGAGCCTGGCTGGGACTGGTCTATAGGAACGACCCCACCAGCCCTTGCCTCCCACCGCCCCCACTTCGCGCGTAGACTCGGGGCTGATCCTCCCTCAGCCCCGAGAGGTTTTCAGGACTCCCGTCTGCGCTGATCTTCCCCGCGAAGGGGTGAGGCCGGCGTTCCCATTTGACAGCTGGGAAAACAACAGTATAAAGATCCGGACCTGCCCAGGAATACGCAGGTGGTCAGGGGCAGACCAGGATTTGAATTCAGGTTTCCTACATCCCTCCCATCCCAGCCCAGCGCGGGGCTGCCATCCCACGGTACTAGGCAGCCTGTCTGTCTCTTGTGGTGGGGGCTGGGGGTACCTACCGCTCACCAAGGGGCTGTGAAGCCAGCATTTTTCATGGGTGGTAAAATGTGAGGGACCCCCACCCCCACCCCGAGCTGCCTGAAATTCTGCCATCACAGCCACATTCCTTTGGGTTAAGGTCTAATTCCCCCGTGGGATGCACATGTCTCCAGAACCGGGCTTGCCCTCAGTGATTCACTGCTCAGCAGCTCTCCCAGGACCCTGCTCTGCCAGTCATCAGATGGAGGCCCAGAGGAGGGAGAGGGAGGGCCGCAGAGCCCAGCTGTGAACTAGGCTGCTCTGCTCCAGTGCCTGTGTGAGGGGTCGGTCCTGGCTGGGTTGGGGAGGAAGATCTTGGCTGGTGTAGTGGAAACATTTGCTTTGGAGGCAGATGGACTAGATTCTGATCCTGACTCTGCTGTTAGCTGCCTGTGTGACTTTGGGTAAGTCACCTCTCTGGGCCTCCTTTTCTTCACGGGCAAAATGGGGACAGTTCAGGGAGCTTAGCATGTGCTGTTGAAAACACAGCATGTAGCCCTGGGTAAATCCCAGCTCCTGAACACTTAGGAGGTAGGTAACTCTGGGGATAAGTTCCTTTACCTTTCAGAACCTCAGTTTTCTTGTCAATAAAGTAGGAGTTAAGCAGTAATTGCCTCAATGGGTGACTGTGAGAATTAAACGATATAGGTCAAGTGCTTAGAAGAATGTCTAACATCCTTAAATAGTAGTGATGGGCTTATTATGATAGAAGTCATTGGTCCTCTCTCTCTCTCTCTCTCAAACACACACACACACACACACATACACACACACACACACTCTCCTTCGGAGTCCTGAGATGTCTCTTGCCTCATCTTGCCTAGGCCACTGATTGGTGGGCCTAACCCCCGCCCCAGCACAGCTTATCTGGGAGTTCAGCCCTGTGGGTCATTGTCCCATCTGGAAAGAACATAAGTATCCAGGGCACCTTCACAGCCTTTCTCCCCTTGATCATTACAATGGCTGTAGGTGGCCAGTGGCAGAATGAGAACCAGGCCGCTTGACCTAGAAATGGGACCCTGACGGTCTGAGAGGTTAAGGAGCTTTCCCCCACGAGCAGGGTTGGTGAGTGGTAAAATTTGAATGTGAGTCTGGGCCTAAGTGACCCCAGTGCTGCCTTTTGAGACTCACTCATAAATGTTCCATACTGTGTCTTGGGCACCACTGAGAGAACCAGCTGAGGGGTCCCTTCCCATCAGATGCCAGGGCAGAGTTCCCATGTGCTTCAGGGATGGTCCTTCCTGGATGTACCTTGGGGATAGGGTGGGATTTGGCAGGAGGAAGTAGTGTCCCTTGCATCCCTGTCTTCAAGCTCAGAACTCAATGGGGACCCCCTCCTTGTCCTCACCTTGCACATACCACTCAGTCCACTGCAGCGAGCTTCTGGCCCCACCTTTCGAGATCTGTAGTGAGCTCCTACTCAGTAGATAGGTGTTCTCATAGAATAAGAAATAAAAGATCAGAAAACGACACATGTGAGGAAAGCAATAAAACGTGAGGAGCTGGGGAAGAGCATTCCAGGCAGAGGGAATAGCAGGGGCAAGGCTCTGAAGCAGGAATGAACTTGCTGTGTTTAAGGAGCAGTGACAGAGCTGGAATTGTCAATGGAGTCAGACAGGAGAGTGTGTAAAAGCTTGGATTTTATCAAAGATTTTCAAACATTAGAGATTTGTGATCTGATGTATAATTTTAAAGTACTACTCTGGCTGCTATGTTTAGGATTGATTATAAGGGTCAGGGTAGAAGCAAGAAAAGAAATGACTGAGGTGGTCGTTGCTATGGTCAAGGCCCAAGACAGGTGGTGCCTCAATCTGGTGGAGGGAGGTGGGCAGATCTGGGGTCTATTTGTCAGTGAAAGCAGTCAGAACCCCCTGAAAGAGGAAAGGAATGTAGCAGGAAGAGCTGTTCTCACCATGTGTCACCATGTCACTGAGACTCCAAATGTCAATTCTTTGTGCCACCACTGGCCTGTCAGGTACTGAAAGATGGGTTTCAGAGGGAAGTGTGCCCCCTCTGCTCTAAGGGCAACCCCATAGGAGGGGGTGGGATAACCCAACCATGAATGCTTGGTGCTGTGCTCACTGGAAGTTTGGGGACTCTGGGAGGACTGAAGGACATAGCCCAGACTTTGGGAACCAAAGGTTTCTTAGAGGAGGTGACATCTCACTGGAGACGTGAAAGATGAGAAGCTATTCTGCAGAAGAGGGGAAGGTTTGGAGCTGGAAACTGGAGGAAAAATGAGACAACCAGAACCCAGAGTAGGAGCAGGGATGGGGGACAGGAGGTCAGGGAGAAGACTAGCTAGGCAGGGCATGCTCCCCAGTGCCCTCGAAGGCCCCACAAAAGGATTTTCACACAATTCTGAGTAGGCTAGCTTTCAAACAGGTGGTGACGTTCTGTTTTTCAAATAGTACAGCAAAATTTCCCGTGAACATGTAGCCTGTAATGGCCCTGAGGGGACCCAGGGGATAGGGGCGAATAGGTACCACTGTGGTCCTTGAAAAGACCTCAGAGCAGCCATCTTCATTTAAAATTCATTGCAGTCAAAAACACAGCCCTGAAAAACCTTGTAAATGCCTTTTCTTTTTTTCTTTTCTTTTCTTTCTTTTTTTGAGACAGAGTCTCACTTTGTCATGCTTGGTAGAGTGCTGTGGCATCTTAGCTCACATCAAACTCAAACTCTTGGGCTTAAAGTGATTCTCTTACCTCAGGCTCCCAAGTAGCTGGGACTACAGGCACCCACCACAATGCCTGGCTAATTTTAGAGACAAGGTCTCGCTCTGGCTCAGGCTGGTCTTGAACTGGTGTGCTCAGGCAATCCACTCACCTTGGCCTCCCAGAGTGCTAGGATTACAGGTGTAAGCCACTGCGCCTAGCTGTAAATGCCTTTTCCCCTAAAGCATCCTTCAGAGTCACAATTCGGCACTCATTTGTTGAGCACTCTTTGTGGGAGAACTTGTGGTATAGAGGTTAAGGACACAGACCCAGCAGCCAGACTTGCCTGCACCTGCCACTTATTAGCTATGTGGCCTTGGGCACATTACTTAACCTCTCTGAGCCTCAGTTTTCCCTTCTGTAAAATGGGAACCATGATAACGGAACCAAGTCAGTGAATTATTGTGAGGATTAAATGAGTTAATACTTGTAAAGTGCTGAAAGAATGCCTCGTGCTTTAATGAAGTCTCTATAAGTGGCATTTCCATAGAATATATCTCATTTGGTTCTCAACAAAACTTGATGTGGCTGTCATTAATCTCAGATGAGAAAGATGAGGGCCAAAGAGGTGAAATGATTTGTGTAAGGTCACACAGTAGGTAAGTGGATGAGATCAGAGGGAATGATCATATGTAGATAACTGAGTCCAGTGCTCTTGGAGGGCTTTATGTGTCCTTTTTAAATACTCTATCCGTATTATGGTCATTTCTATGCATATTTTGGTGTCCCCAGTTCCTAGCACAAAGGCCAACATGAGGAGGCCTTTAATAAAGATACAAATGAATGAATGAGTGAAATTGACAGATGGATTTGTACATCCCCTGTATTTGTCTCATGTCTTCAGACACACTGGGATTCAGCCCTTTTGAGGGCTTCTGCTGTCCCCGCAACCTCACCCCAGGCTGCTCATGATGTGTGGCTTCAGTGAAAGTAGAGGGTCTGGCAGCCTCCTCCTGGGGAAGTCCACAAGCAGTGCTGGGACAGGGCAGGCCTCCCGCAGGGCTTCCTGTCAAGGCAGGGGCCCAGCTCATGAACAATAGCAAGGGCTTGAGAATCAAAGAATCAAAATAAAAAGGGCAAAATAAAAGTGGGGCAGAGAACCGGAATTCCACATGGGACCTGAGAAGCTGGGATGGAGAAGCCTACTTGTGGCCTGGGTGAAAATGGAGTCAGGGGCCCACCTGTCTCTGTCCTACCTAAGAGTACCCCAGGACAGCCATCAGGGTCCCTTGGCTTCCTGCACAATCCCTCTATGCTATCTTCCATCAGGTGAGGTCTTTTGAAAACTCTCATCTGACCAGGTCACCCACTGCTTGATTACTCTTACTTCCCCTGGGTAATGGTCTAGCTCCCTGGCCTGGAATCGGAGACCCTCTGTGACAGGCTGCAGCCCCATTTCCCATTCACGGCACCCTTATTCCTGCTCTAGCTGTGATCTAGGGTCCCCCAAGGGCAGGCACAGATAGAGTGGGGGCAGGGGGCTGGTAGTCAGAAGAGCCAGTGTTTCATAGTGTTCCCTTTCCTCCTCGCCCCACACAGAGCCATGAGCCACCAGATCCTGCTGCTCCTGGCCGTGCTGACCTTATGCCTGGCTGCCTCCCAACACCAAGACAAAGTTCCCTGTAAGATGGTAAGATGCTCTGTCCGGGCAGGGTAGGGACCTCTCCAACTTCACTGCCCAAGGGTGTCCTACTGCCCTAGTCTTAGAGAAATTAGAAGAGTCAAGAGAGGAAAAGGGAAATATTTTGCATTTAATAAGCACCTGCTAGAATGTTTAAATACCTTATTTACTCAAAGTCCTACCAAGTAAGCTGTATTATGCCCATTTGACAAAGGCAATAACTGACTTATCCAGGGTCGTTCTGCTAGGAACAGTGGGGCCCATACTGAACTCTATTCCTCCAAGCTCTACTGCTCCCCACAGGGCAATGTGCCCCAGTGGAGAATGTTGGATGTGTATATATGTAGGGAAAGGAGATAGGCCAGCTGAGAGGGAGTACTCTGTGCTGGTCTCTCTAAGGGGACAGATTCCCTTCCTTAACTGGGCTCCTTAATTTGAGACTACTTGCTAGGATGCCTCTCGCTTATTTCTATTCAGGCCAAATGCTGCCTCCTCAGGAAGCCTTCCCTGACCCCTCCCAGGTTGACCTCTGTTTGGCTGTTCCCTCTCTGGACTCCTATCGTTCCCAAGTCTCCCTCTATCTCAATAGCCAGCAAACTAAGCACATGACTGGTAAATGGGTTCAAGCCTATCTCACCTGCCAGACCAAGACCTTTTCTAGGGCAAGGGTCAAATTTGATTTGGTTTTGTTACTTTTTTCCACCCCAAGCTAGCTTTAGGGAAACTAGCCCTAAAGTTCCTGTGGTCCTATGAGATACAGGGGAAAGAGACTATGGAGGTCCATTTGTGAAGCTGGGCAGTCACTGAACCCAAAGCTAGGGCCTGGCTGGGGAAAGGGCAGGTCCTGTAACAGCCCCACTGGACCTAGGACTCAAAAGTTATGACACCGAATGAAGAGGAGCTTCAGGAGGGCCAGAAGGGCTGGCAGCTGCCTGCCAGTGGCCTTTCCCTGGGGTGTACGGTGCCTGCTGTTGACACCACTTTTCTTGCTCCTCAGAGCCCTGAGATTCCCAGAACCCAGAATAATAGGCAGAGAAGGCCTCAGATGTCACCAAAGACAGATGCACATTCTACCTTGGGAAGTCCAAGGCTCAGAGATGAAGGGCTTTGGCAACCCAACAGGCAGAGGGTAAGATGAGGTGAGCTTTGGATTCTAGGGAAATGAGATAATAGATAGGAAAGTACTTTCTGAACCTACGGGGAGTATAATAGACTCAGGAGCTGAACAGAAGACACATGCCCCGCTAAGGTCATAAAGATAGGCGGTGACAGAGCCAGGATCCGAACCCAGCTTCCCATGGTGCCGTCCACTGTCTGGTGCCTCTTCAACCCTGATTCCTCCCATGTGCAGGTGGTAAAATGGAGCTGGATGGCAAGTCTTCTTTCTTCCTACAAAGGAAGCTGAGCAGTGGCATCCTGAAATCACAAAGAGAGTAAATAGAACCTCTGAACTCAGGGTATAAGGGCAAGTTCCCCGAAGGTCCCCCTGACCTCTATAAATTAGGCAGTGCTGGCAGCTCAGAGCTGAGGGAGGCATGGGGGCCCTAAAAATGGAGTGATGAGCACCACCTTGGCCTTCCGGCTCCTTCCTGGACTGGAGAAGGAAGCCAGGTGTCCTAGTGCAAACTTGCCCACCATCTGCTGCCTGGCCTCTGGAGCAGGGGACCTGGGCACCTGGGTAGAAATCACATCTTGGGCTCTAGGCTTGGCCAGCTTTATGTCCTGGCTCAACTCTCAGGGGCTGGTGCTCCAAGGAGCCTTTGCCAATCCCAAGGTGGTACACCCCTGGATTTGCATATGGGGCAATATGTGAAGCACTGTGCAGTGCCCCCCACACCACATAGACTCAGTAAATGGTAAATGGTCCTGATGTTATTCACTGTGCTGAGGGAATTAGCCTGGGGTGTTGGCCAGCTGAGGGTCCAATGTTCAGAACTTGGCTTGCACCAATAGGAAAAAGAACTTGAAAATGGTAGTTTTAAGCCCCAGTTATCTGATTTGGGGCAGCCCACATCCCTAAGCTTCAGTTTCCTTAGAGCAGTGGTTCTCAACCTTTGGGTTGCGACCCCTTTTTAACAATGAAAATCCATTGTGGCATTAGGAAGGTTGAGAACCACTGCCTTAGAAGGTACAATAGGAATGGGGCTGACGATGCCCAGGAGAATTAAATGAGTGTCTCTACACTCTGAGCCTGACACAGAGCTGGAGTCCACACAGTTTCTTCTTTAAGTCAGGAACGTCCAGGGAGCTGAGACAGTGAAGAAGTGATTGCATAGCAGCCCCAGCAGGCAGAGAGGTTGGAAGGGGCAAGGACCAGAGGACACCCAGGGAGGTTTCCAGATTCCATAGGCGCCCAACTGCAGGGTTGTCCTAAGAGGGTACAGTAGGAACAGGGCTGATGGGCCTTGAGGATGCTGCCCACTTACTGTGGGGCTCTTGGGAGGAAGCACAGAGCTGAGCCAGGCAAGGGACATCCAGATCTCTGTTTCTTCTCAGCCCCCTCAGCCACTGGCGCACTGTGACCTCATGCAAGTCACTGTCATCTTCAGGCCTCAATCTCCCCATCTGGGAAGTGGGTGAGCTACAATAACAGTGTTTGACTCTAATCTGAATTGTGGATCATCCCTTTTCTTTCCTCTTGAGAGGTGATTGATTCCGTGCCTCAGACCTTTGCTAAACTAATGAAGTCTGTGACTCTCATTCATCAGAGAAAAAATTACTGAGCACCTTCTGGGTCAGCTCCACGGCATCCAAATCCCCCAAAATGGTCCTGGTTTGGTCTGAGCTCATGGTCTCACAGATCCCCACACAGTCACAATTCATGGCAGCAAAGCTATGCGAGAGGGAGCACAGGCTGCGAAGGCTTCTTAAGGTGGAAGAGACCCGCACAGATCTGGTCAAGGATGGCATCTCCAGCACAGAGAGAAGGCCCAGCAGGGGGTGTGGGAGACTGTGATGGGCTGTGTCAGGTGTGGTCACTGTGTGGGCTGGGAGGTGAGGGGATAAGTTGGCAAGGGCCACAGCCTTGAATACCCCTTCTGAGGGTCCTGGACTTTGCTCTGGCAGGGTTTAAGCAGAAGTACAGCACAGTGCACTTAAAAGTGGAGCTTTTAAGCAGTCAGGCATCTGGGGGATGGATGAGGTGGAAGGGGTAGGTGGAGACAGAGGCTGGGGCAGGAGCGGGCAGGAGCTGGGTGAGTGTGGAAGCCAGTGCCTTTGCTGGGAAAGGCTGAGGTTTCTGAGGCTCTAGAGGAGATGAAAGGAGAACTGCATTTGCACAAAAAGAATTTTGGCCCCAGAAGGCACATTGGGTAGAAGGACAAGAGTAAGGCCTTTAGTTGTTACAAGACCTGGGTTCAAATCCCAGCCCTGCTCCTCACCACTTGGGTGGTCCTAGAACCTCCCTTTCTATAAATAGGGTGATCACATCAGACAGGTAAGTGGTGTGAAAACCAATGAGACCACGTGCCTGACAGGGTTAAATAAAATGTAGAATGTCAAATGGCTGCTAGGGAAGGATGAGTTACTTTCTAATAAAAAACCAGAGTGGTAATGTGACTTGATGGAGGTCACATAGTACATACAACACAGTCCTATCACTGAAGTCCATGAGTTGGACCCTGGCCATCTTTTCCCCTATCCCTTCCCCTGCTTCCCAGGGCCTGATGTTGGACTGGGCCATGGGAAGCAAGCTATGGGGGTTGGGCAACAGCAGCAGAAAGGAGGCCATATCTGGGGAGCGTCACTGGGGGCAGACTGGGACCCAGGCTCTGTCCATAGAAGGAAAGCTTGAATGAGATCTGAGGTGAAAGGCTAAGATAAAAAGTTATGACAGGAGCACAAATTACAGTTTTCCCTTTTGGAAACACCTCTCCCAAAGTGGATTCCCATCTAATACTGGAAATGTAGCTGTCTGTACCCATAGAAAGGACCCGAGACGTGGAACCAAGAGCCCTGGGTCTGAGCATGGCCCTGCTGCTCCCTGCTACAGGTCACTCTGGGTGATCTATGGCTCAGTTTCCTATAAAAAGGGATAATAATCAGTACAGGATTTCCCTTTGTTAGTTCATTTGTGCTTAGATCTATCTGTCATCTCTCCATCTGTTTACCCATCAAACCTTCATTGTGCCCAGCACCATACTGTGCTGGCTGCCAGGGAAGGGGCAGGGTGCAGGATGGGGCCATCCAGACATGCAGTGGTTAGGCTGCAGTGGAGGACGTCAAGTGTTCTGGGAGACCACAGGAGGCAGCTTCCCAAGCCTGGCAGGAGGTTTAGTCATCCTCCCAGAAAAGGCTGTCTGTTTCCACCCCCTGCTGTACCCATTCATTCCAATTGCTCTCCTTACCTGCCCCCAGGTGGACAAGGAGGTCTCGTGTCAGGGTCTGGGCCTGCTCCAGATCCCCTCGGAACTCCCGCTGGACATTGAGGCCCTCGATCTATCTGGAAACCAGCTGCAGAGTATCCTGGCCTCACCCCTGGGCTTCTACACGGCACTTCGTCACTTGGACCTGAGTACCAATGAGATCAGCTCCCTCCAGCCAGGAGTCTTCCAGGCTCTGCCACACCTGGAGCATCTCAGCCTGGCCCACAACCACCTGGCTGTGGGCACCACGCTAAGTGCCAGCAGTCTGGGGCCCTTGCCACAAGTGACCTCCCTGGACCTGTCTGGGAACAGCCTGTACAGTGGTCTGGCGGAGCAGCTTCTGGGGGAGGCACCGGGCCTGCGCGTCCTCTCCCTGGCGGAGAACAGCCTGACGCGCCTCACCCGCCACACCTTCCGCGGTACGCCGGCGCTGGAGCGGCTGGACCTGCACAGCAATGTGCTGATGGACATCGAGGACGGCGCTTTCCAGGCCCTGCCCCGCCTGGCCCACCTCAATCTGTCCAGGAATTCCCTCACCTGCATCTCCGACTTCAGCCTCCCGCAGCTGCGGGTGCTTGACCTGAGCTGCAACAGCATTGAGGCCTTTCAGACGGCCCCCGAGCCCCAGGCTGAGTACCAGCTCGCCTGGCTGGACCTGCGGGAGAATAAACTGCTCCATTTCCCTGACCTGGCCGCGCTCCCGAGACTCATCTACCTGAACATGTCCAACAACCTCATCCGTCTCCCTGCGGGACCACCCCAGGGCAGCGAGGGCATCCATGCACCTTCTAAGGGGTGGTCAGCCCTGCCCCTCTCAAACCCCAGCTGGAACACCAGCACCCATCCCCTGTCCCAGCTCTTGAATCTGGATTTGAGCTACAATGAGATCGAGCTGGTCCCTGATGGCTTTCTTGAGCACCTGACCTCCCTGCGCTTCCTGAACCTCAGCAGAAACTGCTTGCGGGCCTTTGAGGCCCGGCACTCGGGCTCCCTCCCCTGCCTGGTGCTCCTGGACTTAAGCCACAATGTGCTAGAGGCCCTAGAACTGAGTGCCAGAGCCCTGGGGTCTCTGAGGACACTGCTCCTACAAGAAAATGTCCTGCAGGACCTGCCCCCGTATACCTTTGCCAGCCTGGCTAGTCTGCAGAGGCTCAACCTGCAGGGGAACCGGGTCAGCCCCTGCGGGGGGCCAGGTGAACCCGGCCCCTCAGGCTGTGTGGCCTTCTCTGGCATCTCTTCCCTGCGCATTCTGAACCTGATGGATAATGAGATGGAGATTCTTAGGGCAGGGGCCTTCCTCCACACCCCACTCACTGAGCTGGACCTCTCTGCCAATCCTGGGCTGGATGTGGCCACAGGGGCCTTGGCAGGCCTGGAGGCCTCCTTGGAGGTCCTGGCACTGCAGGGCAATGGGCTGGTGGTCCTACAGGTGGATCTGCCCTGCTTCAGCTGCCTCAAGAGGCTCAATCTCGCTCAAAATCGCCTCAGTCACCTGCCTGCCTGGACACAGGCTGTGTCACTTGAGGTGCTGGACCTGCGAAACAACAGCTTCAGTCTCCTGCCAGGCAGTGCCATGGGAGGCCTAGAGACCAGCCTCAGGCGCCTCTACCTACAGGGGAATCCGCTGAGCTGTTGTGGCAATGGCTGGTTGGCAGCCCAGCTGCACCAGGGCCGTGTGGATGTGGACGCCACCCAGGACTTGATATGTCACCTCGACTCCCAGGAGAAAGTATCTTTGAGCCATGTGCGCCCTGAAGACTGTGAGAAAGGGGGGCTCAAGAACATCAGCCTCATCATCATCCTCACCTTCACACTGGTCTCTGCCATCCTTCTCACCACGCTAGCCACCTGTTGCTGTGTCCGCCGGCAGAAGTTTAACCAACAGTACAAAGCCTAAAGAAGCTGGGAGACACTTCCAGGTCAGTGAGGGAGCCAGAGACACAGAGAAGGTCACACAGTGAGCCAGGCTCCAAGAACCCTGGTCTCTACATCCCAGCCCAGGGCTCCTTTCTCTGTGTCCTGCTGCATCAGCCCTTGGGGTCCAGCTGTGGAAGTCAGAAGGTGGGCAGTTTCAGGGGCAGCAGAGAATAATGTTGACCCATCGGATCAACTAATCTTCGCTGAGTACCTGTTTTGTGCTACAACCTGCTTTGGGCACTGGGTACCCTGGTAAATGAGATGCATTTCTGCCCTAAAGAACCTCCCAGTCTGGTAGGGGAGGTTGCTGCAGAGCCATGCAATGGCCACACAGTGTGACCGGCCTCAGGGTGTGGGAGGGCGGGGCTCCAGAGCTCTGCAGCCCCTGCTGGGTCAGTGTGGAGAGTTCAGCTCCAGCCAAGCCAGGGCAAGAGTGGGTCAAGGCCAAGAGGCTTTGTCTGAGACATTTCCAAGCAGACTATTTGTCACATCTGATAATGACTGAAAACAAAGAGCTTGTGACCCGAAGAGAGAACTAGAGCTACATGAGTATGTCTGGGACCCAGTGCCATTCAGCAAGCTGTAGCAGCTCCAGCAGGGGGCTGATTAAGAAGTTGTCACCCTGGGCTCTAGCCCTGCTGGACATTCTGTATCCTGCTCTGGACAGGCCCTTTCCCCACCTGACATTCTCATTTTGGGCATCCTAACCCTGATTCTACCCTAAACACCCCTCCCCTATCCAGCCCCCTTCTTTCCCCATCCCAGCCCCACCCTGGCCACTGAGCCAGCATTAGAACCTTAAATATCTGGTTCTGTTTTGCACCCAGTTTGGCCACTGTTGGTGCAAATTCAAGCCTTGCATCTGCCTCTATATGACAACTCTTGGAGGTTGATATTTTGTCCTCGTTTTACAAAAGAGAAAACTGAGGCTCCAAAAGTCTCCCTTTGGACCCCCCAGCTAATAAATGCCACGACTGAGAATCAGATCCACATCCTTCTGTCCCTAGGGCCTGAGCTTTGCCACTGCGGGGGGCTGCAGGCTGTTAGGTGGACAGGAAGTGGCCCCACGTGGCCCAAAGAGGGCCTGGGAGCATCCTGTGCTGTGTATACCCACCCTCTCCCCTCTCCCCTCTCCCCTCTCCTGGGCAGGCAGAAAAGACAGGAAGCTGCAGACCCTCCCCTTCTCCTTCACCTCGTCTCCCCCATTCCTCCTTTGCACACAGGTATGGGTTCTCTTTTTTCTCTTCTTGCTCTCTCGTTTTCCTTCTCGCTCCCTCTATTGAGCATAGACTGGAGTTTGAGACTTCCAGCCTTGCCATTAGGAAAAGAAGAGGATTTGCTCAGAACTGCACATGTCAGTGGCATAGCCACTAAAAAAAGAAGATGCAGACCTTATTTGGGGGTTGAGTGGTGACCTGAGTGGTCCTTTTCTCCCAGTTTTCATGTCACACGATGCTGCTGGCTCCAAACTTCCTTTCTGTTTCTCATCATGAAGGGATTTATTTTTCCTCTTTAAAAAACAGGTGGAAAGACCACCAGATAACTTCCTGTCCCTCATTCCATGGAGTCATGCGCTGTCCAGGAAGAAAGGAAGATCTGGGACCAGCCCAAGATGCTGTGTTACTGTCTTCATCATCTTACCTGTGCTAGGCCAGCGGTCTGCCTCAAGGCCCTTGGTCCTGTGTGAGAAAATGAAAGTGCTCCTCCTCCACCCATTTTACAGATGTGAAAACAAAGGAATTGAAGGGAGAGTCCTTGGGCAGAGCCAGAGCGAGGCCATGGTGGTGTGCAGGAGGCAGGATGGACCCAGTCCTGGCTGGGATCAGACCACAGATGCTACTGCACACCACACCAAGGTGTCAACCCCCACACCTGACTTTGAAAACACTACACAGTGCTGCTGTCACTCTCAGGAACCAGGCCACAGCCCATGCTTTGGGACCAGCTCTTTGTATAACCCACCTGAATGTATTAAAAATAATTTTTGAGAAACAGCATGGCCCACCAACCTCATCTTTGCTGAGGGCAAGCAGCATCATTGCAACCCTACCCCCCTACTTCCACTGTGGTCCTTTGGTCCTCCTGGCAAGTCCCTGGGGATATATAGAGGCTCTCGGTCATTGCCCCACCCCAGACCTTGGGGCCTCAGTCACTGTTCCCTTCCTCCCCCACTCTCCACAGGCCAGCTTTTCAGTAAAGTAGTTTCCCTCCCTGATCCCCATTCTCAACCCACCTGGGCTGCCTTCATCCCCTCCCAATCCCATGCTGCCCTTACTAAGGGCTCCAAGGATGCCAAACTCAGGGCACTTTCCAGACCTCATTTGCCTGAGCCCCAGGTACCAGGCAACTCTCCCATCCCCCCTACTCCCATATTCCCCTACCCCTACTCCCACACCCAGAGTGTTCTCCCTGCAGCTGTAACTTCACACATAAAGGTATCTCCTCCCTCTTAGTCCACTCCTTTTCAGGCACCTTTGTGCTTATCTTCTTGGGCTATCTCTAAACGGTGATGGCCAGAACTCCATCCTAGGCCTTCTTCTCTGGGGAACACCATGGCCCTCATAGTTATAGCCACCCATGGCCGTGATGGCAGGGCCCACATCTCTGTCTCCAGCCCCACCCCTCCTGAGCCTCCAGCCCTGGTACCCAGAGGCCCCCCCCTGCTAAGTCCTAAAGGTCCCATGGGGCTTAGAGAATTTAGTTATGAGTCAGCCAATCAGCTGGGCTATAGTTGATAGATGAACTTGTAAGAAGACCATTCCTGGTTCCTGGATGGGCATGGGGGCTGGAGGAGGGGACAGGACCTGGCTCTCCTGGATGGGGCTGGTGGAGAAGTAAGCTCAGAAAGGAGACTCAGTGAGGCTGGGACAGACCATGGAAGGCAAGGAGTGGTCCTCTGGCCCTGGCATTGGCTGTTTGGCAGCCCAGGGATGTTCCCTAATGGTTTATTCCTCTTTTCAGCAGCCTGATACCCAGACCTCCCTTCCCAGCTATCACCCCCACCCTGAAGCTTCCCCACCCTCAGGTACTTTGGACCCGACCCCTCCAGCCAACACCCCTGAGCCATGCTGGCAGCTCTGCCTCCTGCAGATTGCGCCAAGCCAGCGTCTTCTTTGGGCTGTGCCCTCTCACCCCTCCATCCTGCTCTGGCTCCTGCTCTCCATAGGGAGGCTTTAAACGCCTATTTCACAGGGTGGGGCTAGGGGCCCAGAGGCATGTAGTACCCAGTGAAGGCCTAAGGGGAAGGCAGCAGCTTGGGCCTCCCATCCAGCCAGGAGCCCAACAGGCCCCTGACCCCTTTTCCTGGCAAACAGGAGAGTTTTGCTTACCTGGCCAAGACACACAGTGAGACAGAAATTCCTGTTTTCAGCCAAATGTGGACATAGCCGCCAACTAGGTCATCAGAGCATCCGGCTTCCCAAGCTCTCAGCAAGTTCTAGAGAGAGGGACGCCCATGCTAGCCTCCATCACAATCCACCTGAGGAGCCAGGGCCCAGCTCCCTCAGTTCTAAGAGGGAGCACGGCGCCTGGAACCAGCACAGGGCCTGGAACCCACCAGCTCCTCACCTGCTTGGGGCCCTGTGCTGGCCGGGACCTGGGATCCACTCTCCTGTGCCTCTGTCCTCTGGGCTATTGACCAGGCCCCAAGAGACCAGGGCCCTGCTGCCCTCCAGCCCAGCCCCATCTCTCCCTTCACTTCCCATAGTGGACTTCAGAGACAATTGCCGAGTACTTCTGGGTAGACTCATGTTGACAATTCACACATATTGTTGTGTTTTTGTGTGTGTGTGTGGAGACAAGAGTCTCACTTTATCGCCCTCAGCAGAGTGCTGTGGAGTCACAGCTTGCAGCAACCTCCAGTTCTTGGGCTTAGGTGATTCTCTTGCCTCAGCCTCCCGAGTAGCTGGGACTACAGGCGCCTGCCACAATGCCCAGCTATTTTTTGATGCAGTTTGGCCGGGGCTGGGTTTGAACCCGCCACCCTCGGTACATGGGGCCAGTGCCCTACTCGCTGAGCCACAGGCGCCGCTTAGTGCTAACAATCTTTGAAGACATTTCTACTGCTACAATCCTCCTTTTTGGTTGTTGTTGTTGTTTTGTTTTTTGTTTTGTTTTTTGAGACAGAGCCTCAAGCTGTCGTCCTGGGTAGAGTGCCTTGGCATTACAGCTCACAGCAACCTCCAGCTCCTGGGCTCAAGGGATTCTCCTGCCTCCACCTCCCAAGTAGCTGGGACTACAGGCGCCCGCCACAACTCCCGGCCATTTTTTGGTTGCAGCCGTCATTGTTGTTTGGTGGGCCTGGGCTGGATTTGAACCCACCAGCTCAGGTGTATGTGGCTGGCGCCTTAGCTGCTTGAGCCACAGGCACTGAGCCAACAGTCCTCATTTTATGGAAGCCAAGATTTAAACTTAAGTCTGTGCCCCTCCATACCAGCGGTCTTAACCATTAGGCCACATGGCCTCTCCTGACCCTGTCCGGCATTAGGCTCTCACTGTCTTCTCAAACACCTGACCCACCTGCACACACCTCCCCCCACAGCCCTTGCCCATATCACCTCCTCCAGCTGCCCACTACCCGGAGCTGCCCTCAACCCTAGCACCAGGCGGCTATCTGACCTCCCACCCGGCTAAGAACTCATTGGGGGTGGGGGAGGTCCTGCACTTAGTCCTTGCTGTGTCCCCAGGGCCTATGAGCACATGGCCCTGCCCCCCAGGATTTATAAACTTGTGGGATTAAGACAAGCCCTCAGACAGAGAATGGGGTGATGAGGCTTTTCCACAGAAAGGGGGTTTGGGCTGCAAGGCCCTAGAGGCCAGTGGGAAGGCACAGGAACAGTCCTCTCTGACCACCTTCCATTCCTCGCTAGCCTCCTTTGTCTCTGGGGCTTTGCCTCAGCTTTGTTCCTGCCCCCCTTTGCTCCTCCCCCTCCCATGCTTCTCTCTTCCTTTCCCCCACTTGGCCACCCCCCACCCCCCACCCCCATCTCACTGGAAACAGTTGGAGCTGTGGTGGCTGGAAGGGGAGGGTGGAGGGCAGGGAAGCTCAAGCTGTTTATAGGAACTGCAGCTCCATCCATCAGCTCTGTTTGGAGCTGGAGACCAAGCATAATAAATACTTTGGCTCCTCCCCAGTTGTGCTTTCCTGAACTTGGCCATCTGAACTCCAAATCTCTCTGGCTTGCTGGTTCTCAGGACCCAGCTCCCACCCCACCCCATTCTACCCCACCTCCCACCAAGCTGCCCTGGAAAGAGCCCTGCCTCTGGGACAAGAATCACAGCCTGAGTCAAGGCTCTGCTACTCCTTCGCTTTCCATGGTGGGAGCAAGGGCAAGTCATACCACATACCTATACCTCCATTTCCCTGCCTGTAAAATGGGGTCATAAATACTGCCCCTGCCCCAAGTCATAGCACTGTTCACTCATTAGGCCAGAGAGTCTTGAACATCTGCTCTGTGCTGGGCCAGGGCCCTGCAGGATACATGGGAACAATTGAACAGAGAGAGGGGCCACACTACAGCACAAGCCAGGAAGTGGTCAGCACCATGAGGGAGGTCCAGATTTCATGCTCAGGGAGTTTGTTTGCAGCAGGGAGCCGCCCTTCCAGCTGGAGGAGTGAAGGGAGACTTCTAGGACATCTGGGCTGGCCCTGCCAGAAAGCGTAGGATTTCAACATGTGGAGATGGAGAGAGGCTTTTCTAGGCACAAGCAAACGCCTGGCAGCAGAGAGCTCCTGGGCACACGTGGGGAACAGAGAGGAGTCTGCCTGTCCCCAGCCTCCGCCCCATCACGTGCAACTTTGTCTTGTCTGATCCTTCAGTACCTTCTGGGAACTTCTAGCCTTCTTGAATCTTTCCTCCTTCCCTGGAGAGCTTCCAACTCACTCCAACTAGGCTCTCCCTAGTTGTGGATGCATTCCCGGAATTCTGCCGTCATGTCCCCACTCCCACTTCCCCCCAAAAAGCCACCCTAGAAAGTGGAAGATTCTGTCTGGGAAAAGTCATTGGCCAATAGCACATGTTTCTAGAACGAATAAGGGAATAAGTGAATAAAGAAATGAATAAAAGAGTGAGTCAATGAAAAAGAGATTAAGTGAGTGAGTAAATTATTGAAAGCAACCAGTGAGCCTTGCTGCCTTCCTCACTGGGTGGTACACATGCAAACCCCACCCCTTTGTGGCACTTGTGGCTTATTGGTGCAATCGACATTAAATACACACACACACACGCAGTAAAAGGCAGACATAACGGAGTTGGGGGCAAGACTCAGAGAACTTAACTCTGAGGACATGATCTGTAAGCTGAGACTAAAGGAGGAGTTAAGTTCAGAGAAGCGAATTAATATTCCTTTCGGACCTTCCACTCACGTCCATGAATTTGCCAAGATGCTGGTGGAGAGCTGGGACTGAACTCTGGACCGCGCGGCGCTACTTCTGCACTGACAGTGCCCACCACGGTTACCCTCCCTGCCCCTCAATGCCTTGACTGCCCCATTCTAGAATCATGGAGAAAAACATGGAAGGCCGCAGATAGCATGGTAGGAGGGATGGCCAAGAGTGTGGGGGTCCCAGGAATCCAGCGTTGTGGGGCAGGGGGCTAGGTAGACTGTAGGGTGTAAGAGTCCAATTCCAAAGGTTGCTGCTCTTTCATTTGGGGAGGCAGAGGATGGGCTTGTCTCTTGTCACACCACCCTCATCAGCTTGCTCCACCTTCCCCTTTCACTCCAGGTAGCCCATATTCTTATGTCTAACCTTCTGTATATTTTCTCCATAATCATGTAATTATTGACAGATACATTTAAATTGTATGCAAATACACATCGGCATGTATTAAGGATTTTTGATCATTGTTTTAGAAAATTGGGATCATGTTCTATACACTCTCCTGCATGTTACTTTTTTAATTCAATAGTACTTCAAGGAAACCCTACCAAATAAACTGATATGGCCCCGGTTCATTTTTGACAGTACAAAATCTTCCACAGTGTGAATATTCCATAATTTATTCAGCCATTCACCTATTGCTGGACATGAGCTTTACTTTTCTTTAATTATAAACATGCTGCAATAAAATTCTTCTTTTTAAAAACAAAATTCTTGTTCATATCCTTGTATTCTCTAGGGGTTGTGTTTCTATAAATACTTAGACATGAGATGCTGGATCAGTGGATAAATATTTATATTTTTTGATATAGATTATATGTTTATATATAATTTCAAAAATATAGGAATAGTTCACATTTCCACAAACAATGTATGAGAGTCTCTTTTCCTGTGCTTTACTAACAGAAATGCAGGTTTTATTGGCAAGAGACATTGTTGCAAAAAAAAAAAAAAGGAAAAAATAAAAGAAATGCATTTTTTAGCTATGGGTGTGAAATGATCTCTCATTTACTTTATTTTTATTTTTATTTTTATTTTTATTTTTGAGACACAGCCTCAAGCTGTCATCCTGGATAGAGTGCTGTAGCATCATAGCTCACAGCAAACTCCAATTCCTGGGCTCAAGTGAGTCTCCTGCCTCTGCCTTCCAAGTAGCTGGGACTACAGGCACCCACCACAACGCCCGGCCATTTTTTTGGTTGCAGCCATCATTGTTGCCTGGCGGGTCGGGCTGCATTCGAACCCGCCAGCTCAGGTGTACATGGCTAGTGCCCTAGCCCGCTGAGCCACAGACGCCGAGCCCTCTCATTTACTTTAAATTAGATTTTCCTCCTTCTGGATCTGTGCACCTTTTCATTTGTTTTTTTGGTCATTTGGATTAACCCTTATGCAAATTGCTGGGGTATATCTTTTGCCCAGTTTTCTATTGCATTAACTTTTTTCCTTGTCAATGTGTAAAATCTCACTGTAGATATTACATTTTATTTCACATTCTCATAGCAAATGTTTTCAAATTTTTTCATTTGTACATTGACTCTGCTTATGTATCTTTTGGCCTACAGTGTTTTATAGTACCTCACTTTTCCTTTATAACTTCTGGATTTGATTAAGTTTCCCCAAGCTTGCTCATAGAGTCTCCTAAATTTTTTGTAAGATTTTTCTTGTTTTCTATTTTACATTTAAATCTTTTGGTTCAGTGCCCGTAGCTCAGTGGTTAGGGCACCAGCCACATACACGGAGGCAGGTGGGTTCAAACCTAGACAGGGCCTGCTAAACAACTGCAACAACAAAAAAACAGCCAGGTGTTGTGGTGGGCACCTGTATCCCAGCTACTTGGGAGGCTGAGGCAATAGAATCGCTTAAGCCTAAGAGTTTGAGGTTGCTGTGAGCTGTGAAGCCACAACAATCTACGAAGGGTGACATAGTGAGATTCTATCTCAAAAAGTTAAAAAAAAAATCAAAATTGTAGCAGGAATCTTATTTGGCTCAGCGCCCATAGCTCAGTGGTTAGGGCACCAGTCACATACACCGAGGCTGGCGAGTTCAAACTGAGCCAGGGCCTGCTAAACAACAATGACAACTCCAACAACAATAAAAATAGCCGGGCGTTGTGGTGGTTGTCTGTAGTCCCAGCTACTCGGAAGGCTGAGGCAAAAGAATCGCTTAAGCTCAAGAGTTTGAGGTTGCTGTGAGCTGTGATGCCACAGCACTCTACTGAGACCAACATAGTGACACTCTGTCTCAAAAAAAAAAAAAAGGGTGGTGCCTATGGCTCAGAGGAATAGGGCACTGACCCCATATGCCGGAGGTGGTGGGTTCAAACCCAGCCCCGGCCAAAAACTGCAAAAAAAAAAAAAAAAAAAAAAAAAAACT
>CAUYRH010106691.1:0-14449 GCA_963574655.1 Perodicticus potto
GCCGGGCGTTGTGGTGGATGCCTATAGTCCCAGCTACTTGGGCAAGAGACTCGCTTGAGCCCAGGAATTGGAGGTTGCTGTGAGCTGTGATGCCACGGCACTCTATCCACGGTGACAGCTTGAGGCTCTGTCTCAAAAAAAAAAAAAAGAAAAAAGAAATAAACCAGCTCACATTTAATTGTGAAATTTTATTATTGTACAAGTATTTTGACATTTCCCCCATATTTAGTCTCTGATGACAGGAAAGTACCAACCAATTGCAGGTTTTCATGGGTTTAATAAGTTTACCCCTTTAGTTCCTATTTGCAGCACCCAATATTTCTCTGCAATACCAGACATATCCCGCAGTGGCCAACAATAAATTTCTGTTCCCCCAGAGTTTAAAAGTTCAGGTCTCTGAGTATTGTGTTGCAGTGGCACTTGCCAAAATTGGTACCTCCCCGTAATTGAGGGGCTTTAATGTACCAGTGAAATAAGCTTTTTCCCCTTCAAGGGGAAGAAAAAAAATCACTCCAACACCTAGCAGATCGGACTGTCAGGTCTTTCCTCCTGTCCCATCTCTTCATCTCTTCAGGTTCTTTTTTTTTTTTTTTTTGCAGTAGAGAAAGAGAGACCAAATCCTGAGTTACAAGAAATAAGACAGTGATGTCTATAAAAAGAGTGACCAGGAGCAACTGAGATCCTCCTTTACCTCCCACATCCAATGTATATGCTTCACAGAAAAACCACCAAAATAATAAATCCATAAAATACAATAGCTAGAATTACAAAACCCATTCATCCAAGGGTGGTGGAAGGCAGGAAAGTAGGAGGGTAAATGGTACAGGGAGAAAACAAAATCCAGGCACAAGGGATGGCAAAGGCTAGAAAATAGCTGCAGAAAAACCTGTGGTCCTTTCAGACAAAGGTGGTGTTAAGAAACCACACACTGATGTCAGGAAGATTCTGCCTTATGTGCACCAGAGACAAACCTTCCAATTCCTCAGAGAGAAGTGAATACACAGAAGGCCCTTGGCAGCCTCCCTCAACTCCCACCCGATGCCCTTTGGGTGGCAGGCAGCTCAGTGGCCTGCAGCTGCTTTCGGTTTGGCAGAGGTTGAGCTGCTCAGGGCAGATGCAGGTACACTGTCTTGTGCAAGAGTTGGTTGCTTAAGAAGACCACCAAGAAGAAGAGTCGCAACTGGAATAGGTATGCTTTTCCAGGGGTCTTTGCTTCACTGGTGCTGATAATGAATAACAGAGGATAGAGAAGAGGCAGCCACTGATCATGTATGAGGACTGCATTGCCGTGAGAAAAGCCAACGGCAAACCAAACCCAAAGGAGTAAGGCCAGTTCCTTTCTATGTTTGACAACCGTTGGTGCATTTCAATTCCTTTATTGAACCAACGATATTCGAAGCAATACAGTGAGTACAGAAGGGACATATGAAGGACACTAACCAGCTGACCAAGAAGATGGACAGGAAGGAGGCTCACGAACATTCCCTGGATAAGGAAAAGAGCCTGCAACAAAAGGTTGAAAAGCATGTCAGCAATTATTTTACTGACACTAGGGAATGGATGAGACCTCCTCCCTGATACCTCAAATGCCAGGTCAGCTATATCCTGAAACCAAATGGCATTCATGACTTTGCCCAGCACAAACAGGGGGAGCACCCAGAGAGTGCTAAAAATTGACGTGAGGAATTTTTTGGTCCAGCCAGGACTAAAAAACTCCATGCAGTGATGGATCACTGATAATTAGGGCTGTTACATACTGAGGCCAAGGAATAAACATTCGATAAAATAAGAGGAGACTACATCAGAATACTCCACCGGAAAATTCTACTAACAATACATGGCTCACTCTCTTGCCCCCGCTCCGTGCTCTGGGCTCTCCTCGGTGGCAGGACACTGCTTTGCCCTTCTTTGGTGCTGCTCCTCTCTCTTTTGCTGGATTCGAGCATCTAACTTTGAGATGGTGCAAATACCCCATATGGAGTCTTTGATTCCCCTGGCAAGGTCCTGGAGAAATGTTTTGACACTGTCAGCCATCTCTTCATCACCCAAACTATCCACTACACAGAGGAGAGAGAAGCACCCCCAAATCTCTCCTCATGTAGGACCGGCAGCTCCGCAGCGGCTGCTCCTGCCCGGCCCCTGGCCCTCCGCGCCCGGCCACCAGCTCCACCCAGGTGCTCCCATGGCCGGGGCTGCTGCACCCGCACTCAAGATTTAGCAACAACTTTTTAAAATTAATTTTTATTTTAAAATGTTGGGGGGAACAAGTGGTTTTGTTACATGGATGAATTGTATAATACTGAAGTCAATACTTTTTTTTTTTTGGAGCAGAGTCTCACTTTGTTGCCCTTGGTAGAGTGCCCTGGCGTCACAGCTCACAGCAACCTCAAACTCTTGGGCTCAAGTGATTCTCTTGTCTCAGCCTCCCAAGTAGCTGGGACTACAGGCACCTGCCTCAATGCTGGCTATTTTTTTAGAGATGAGGTCTTGCTCTGGCTCAGCCTCAAGCTGGTCTTGAACTCCTGAACTCAGGCAATCCACCTGCCTCAGCGTCCCAGAGTACTAGGATTACAGATGTGAGCCACTATGCCCAGGCTTGAAGTCAATGCTTTTAGTGTACCTGTTATCAGAATACGATACATTTATTATACCTGATAGGTAAGTAAAACAGTATTTATATATTATTTACCCAAAATGTGTTTTAGTTAAGCTCAAATACTTTTTTCCTTACAATCTTTCTTTCTTTCTTTCTTTCTTTCTTTCTTTCTTTCTCTTTCTTTCTTTCTTTTGTTTCTTTTTTTCTTTCTTTTTGACAGAGTCTCACTCTGTTGCCCCAGGCTAGAGTGCCATGACATCAGTCTAGCTCACAGCAACCTCAAACTCCTGAGTTCAAGTGATCCACTGGCTTCAGCCTCCTGGATAGCTGGAACTACAGGCACCCACTATGACACCTGGGTAATTTTTCTATTTTTTTAGTAGAGATGAGTTATGCCCTTGCTCAGGCTGACCTCCAACTCTTAAACGCAAGCAATCGTCCCACCTCAGCATCACAGAGTGTTAGGATTATAGGCATGAGCCCTGACACTCAACCTCCTTACAATTTTTGAAAACTTTTTTAATTAATTAATTTATTTTTTTATTAAATCATAGCTGTGTACATTAATGTAATCATGGGGTACAATGTGCTGGTTTCATATACAATCTGAAATATTTTCATCAAACTGGTTAACATAGCCTTCATGGTATTTTCTTAGTTATTGTGTTAAGACATTTATATTCTGCATTTAGTAAGTTTCACCTGTACCCTTCTAAGATGCACTGTAAGTGTGCTCCCACCTATTACCCTCCCTCCACCTATCCTCCCCACTCCCCTTCCCTCCCTTGCCCCTTTTCCCATATTCTTCTGCTATAATTGGCTTATAGCCTTCATATGAAAGCTATAGATTAGTTTCATAGTAGGGCTGAGTACAATGGATACTTTTTCTTCCACTCTTGAAATACTTTGCTAAGAAGAATATATCAAAACTCTTTAAATGAGGATGAGCCCAGTATTTCAATGACGTAGTGATCTCTAAGATGTGTTGTTAAGGAAAAAACGAGGAGGGAAGGAAAGAATATTTATATGTAGCAATATGCTTCTATTTTCAAAAAGAAACAATGAGATATATACCAAAAACCAATTTTAAGATGGTAACCTATAGGAGAGAGAAAGGTAATGATAAAACCAGGTCTTTCTGAATAGATCTTATTTGATAGATTTGACTTTGGAAAAACACAAGTGATTTATATAATTTTTAAAAATTATATCAAGAATGTAAGTTGTTCCCTAAATATAAAAAAGAAAACAAAACCAATGAATTTGATGAAACTGATTACCTCTGCCATAATCACAGAGAATTATTCATTTCAAGTGTCTTTAAAACAGTATTTTGGAGGTGGTGCTTCTGGAATGGCAGACTGAAGAACTCTGTAAATCTGCACTTCATAAGAACAATAAAAACAAAAGTACCAACTACCAAAATCAATTTTTATCAGAACTCTGGAAGTTAACAAAAGGCTTTCAACAATCTGAAGAGCATTATTTCAAGAAAAACTACTGAACCTCAGGAAAAATATTGAGTTTGTGAAGGTAATTGTCACATTCCCATATACCTCTCCCCAGCATATATAGAATACACACTTTTCTCAAGTGGAACATTCTGTAAGGTAGACTAGATGTTAGGCCATGATGTTGCCTGACCAAGGAGTTGGTCCACCTGTCACCCAAGCCAGTCAAAGGAGAAGCAGATGAGAGATCAATAGTTTCACTTTTATTTACAGAAAAGCCAGCAATTCCAGAGAACAGTGAGATAGCTCCTCAAAGAACTCTTATGCCCCCGCTTTCTCTTTGTTACTTTTTATTCTCACAGTACAAATAAATACAGCAATTTTATTACTCCTCATAGTACATGGCCAACAGATTCACCCTCATAGGTTACAAAGTTACACAGCACCTTCTTATCTTAAAGTGGTTATATCTTCGAAGCATTTTTATTCTAGACTAAATTTATAGTTAGTCCACACTTCACTGGATGCATAGAATGCCCTGGGCCCTTAATGGGTACCACGGAGTCCAGTTTTCCAACTTATCTATGACAGTAGGCCATGGAAGTGAATAAACAATCTCCAGATGTCAGCACGTAAGCTCATCCAGCCTTCTTAAGGGCCTAACCAGCAGCACCTTGCAGGCAATGGCTGTTGAGGTTAACAGTACCTGGTAACAACAATGCAAGTTTCAGTACATTCAAAAGAAGTGAGGTTATACAAAGTATTGTCTCTAACCACAATTATATCAAAATAGAAACCAATAGCAAAGAAATTTGGGAAATTCACAAATTCGTGTGGATTAAATGGCACACCTCTAAATAACCACTGAGTCAAAGAAGAAATCAGAAAATAGTTTGCCAAACAAACAAACAAAAAAAAGGCTCAGCTCCCGTGGCTCAATGGTTATGGCCCTGGCCACATACACTGGGAGTGGCAGGTTCGAACAATGTTGCTAAACAATGACAACTACAACAAAGAAATAGCTGGGCGTTGTGGCAGGTGCCTGTAGTCCCAGCTACTTGGGAGGCTGAGGCAAGAGAATCACTTAAGCCCAAGAGTTTGAGGTTGCTGTGAGCTGTGACACCAGGGCCCTCTACCGAGGGTGACATAGTAAGACTCTGTCTCCAAAAAAAAAAAAAAAAAAGGAAAGAAAATAGTTTGCAATAAATGAAAGCAAAAACACACCATATCAAAAGTTATTGGATGCAACTAAAGCAGTGCTTAGAAGTTGATAGCTGTAACCACCTATATCCTTATAATTACTTTTTTTGAGGCAGAGTTTCACTTTGTTGCCCTTGGTAGAGTGCCCTGGCTTCATGCTCCCAGCAACCTCAAATTCTTGGGCACAAGTGATCATCTTGCCTCAGTCACCTGAGTAGCTGAGACTACAGGCACCAGCCACATGCCTGGCTATTTTTAGAGATGGGGGTCTCGCTCTTGCTCAGGCTGGTCTCGAACTCCTGAGTCAAGTAATCCACCTGCCTTGGCCTCTCATAGTGCTAGGATTACAGGCGTGAGCCACTGTGCCCAGCAAACCACCTATATTAGAAAAGAAAGATTCCAGATTAATTCCACCATCAGATACTCAAAAAAGAAGAGCAAACTAAACCAAAGCAAGCAGAGGATGAAAATAAAAGAGATTAGAGCAGAAATAACAGAAATAGAGAATAGAAAACTCTAGAGAAAAATCAAGGAAACCCAAAGTTGGCTGTGAATAGATTAACAAAATTGGTAACCTTTAGCTTGACTGAGAAAAATAAGAGAAGACTCAAATTGCTAAACTCAGGTGAGCCCTTTAAAAGTAGAGAGTTTTCTTCAGCTGGTGGCAGAAGAGGAAGTGAGAGCGTCAAAGTGTGAGGACTCAACACTTTTGCTAGTTTAAAGATGGAGGGGGCCACATCAGAAGGAATGTGCTGGTGGCCTCTAGACGCAACCCCAGCTGCCAGCCAACAAAGAAACTAGTACTTTAAACCTATAAGAAAAAGGAACTAGATTCTTCCTAAACCTAAATGAGCTTGGAAGCTGACTCTTCTTCAGTACCTCCAGATAAGATTCCAGCCCAGCCAACATCTTGACTTTGGCCTTGTGAGACTTGATACAGAATCTCACTCTGACTGGATTTCTGACCCCCAGAATTATGAGATAGTAAGTGAGGTTTTTTTAAGCTGCAACATTTGTGGCAGTTTTCTATGTAGCAATGGAAAACTAATACAAGAAAGAACAAATCAAGGGGAGGGATGTTGATAAGCTCTCACCTTACAGGTACAGCACAGGGGGATATGGCACACCTCTTGGGTGAAGGGCTCAACTACAACTTGGACTTTTACCTAACATAAACAATGTAACCCTATCATTTGTACAGACCCATATATTAATCTGAAATTTAAAAAACAGAATGTGTCATCTTTTCCTATGCAAACTATATTTCAAGGTATTCAAATAATTAGTGGAAGAACATTCTTCTTTTTTTTTTTTAGAGACAGAGTTTCACTTTATTGCGCTCAGTAGAGTACGTGGTGTCACAGCTCACAGCAACCTCCAACACCTGGGCTTAGGTGATTCTCTTGCCTCAGTCTCCCGATAGCTGGGACTACAGGTGCCCACAACAAAGCCCAGCTATTTTTGTTGTTGCAGTTTGGCTGGGAGCGGGTTTGAACCCATCACCCTCAGTATATGGGGCCAGCACCCTACCCACTGAGCCACAGGCACCACCTAGAACATTCTTCTTTATAAAATAATTCTAGACAATAAACACTAAAGGAATGCTGGAATTGCTATGTTGTCATTCTTCAATCCTAAATAAAATCATAGATCTAGATAATGATCATCAATGACTGCTAAAGCCATTAGGCAAAGAGTTGGATCAAACTGACGGTACCTAAAACACTCTGATCAAGCCTAACATTACACAAGTGAACTATCTTGATGTGATGAGAAATACAGAGCAACACCTATGCAGTATTGACACCAAATGTATTAAGCCAGAATCTGATCAAGATTCCATAGTAATATGTAAAACTGTAATATGTGAAAATACGGGGATAGGGCTAGAGAAACATGTTAGATGACACCAAAGGACAGAATGAGCCTACTGTAGAAAATAGCAACTATCTTAAAGTAATCACCCAGAAAGATAATTAACAAGCATATGAACCAAACAAAATGTGTAGACCAAGTTTGAATTTTGATTCAAACAACCTAACCATAAAATATTTTTGAGACATTTGGGGAAAGTTGAACACAGACAGGATATTAAAGAAATTATAATTACTTTTATTAGGTATGATAACGGTATGGTAGTTATATTTTTTTTAAAAATCCTTGTCTGTTACATATGCTTATAGAAGCTTTTATGGGTAAAACAAGGTGTATAGGATACATCTTAAAATATTCCAGATGAGAAAATACATGCGAATGGGATAAATAAGAATGGTAAAATGTTGATGATTGTTGAAACTGGATGATGAGTAGTATTTCTGTGCATGACTGAAATTTTTCATGATATAAAGTTTTTTAAAAACAAAAATCATAAAAAGCCTTCAGTCGTCATGTATAGAATATGTTTTAAAAATTATTACATTAAAAATAAATCCTGGCTGGGCACAGTGACCTAATCCTAGCCCTTTGGGAGGCGGAGGCAGAAAGATCACTTGAGGCCAGGCATTCAAGACCAACCTAAGCAAGAGCAAAACCCTGTCTCTACAAAATATAGAAAACTCAACTGGGTATGGTAACACATGCCTATGGTCCCAGCTATTGGGGAGGCAGGAGGATTGGTCTTGAGCCCAGGAGTTTGAGGCTGCAGTATGATGATGCCACTGCAGTCTAGACAGAGCAAGACCCCATTTCAAAAAAAAAAAAAAATCCTGGGTGGCGCCTGTGGCTCAAAGGAGTAGGGCGCCGGTCCCATATACCTGAGGTGGCGGGTTCAAACCCGGACCCAGCCAAAAACAAAAAAATCCTGCTATGAATTCTGTACCCCTTACTTTCCTCCGTGCCTCTAGGTTGATAGGCAGATAAATTTGACCAAGGGTGTCTCCTCATGACTCCAATCCTCAAACCATTCCTGAGCATTGAGTGGGTACATAGTTCTTAAATCAAGTACTGCAAACACAAATTGTAAAAAAAAGTATGTCTAGTTACAAAAACATTGAGTTTCTATTCATGATAAGTGGGTTTTTTTGTTTTTTCTTTTTTGAGACAGAGTCTCACTATGTCGCCCTCGGTAGAGTGCTGTGGTGTCACAGCTCACAGCAACCTCAAACTCTTGAGCTTAAGTGATCCTCTGGCTTCAGCCTCTCAAGTAGCTGGGACTACATGCACCTGCCACAAGGCCCACCTATTTTTTTGCTGCAGTTGTCATTGTTGTTTAGCAGGCCCGGGCTAGGTTCGAACCTGCCAGCCTGGGTGTATGTGGCCTGTGCCCTACCCACTGAGCTATGAGCACTACCCCATCATAAGTGTTTTAAAGAAGAATTAAAAGGCAAACCCCAAATACGATAAAATATTTGTATATAATTAAAGTGAGTTTATCATTCAAACCACAGTTATTTTGAGTGAAAGGGAGCATCATTAATTACACAAGAGCAACAAGATAAACCAGAATTCTTTTGGGTAAACTAGGATGTGTCCCTACACATAAGTGACAAGGGACTAGTAAATTATGTAAACAACAACTATGAAAGAGTAAAGGGAGAAAGACAATCTCTTCAACAAGTGATGCTAGAAAAAACTGTATTTCCACATGAAAAGAATGAAGTTAGACCTTTATCTTACACCATATACAAAAATTAACTCAAAATGGATTAAATACCTAACTTAAGACCCAAGACTATAAAACTAGAAGAAAACATAATGGAAAGACTTCATGACATTAGATTTGGCGATGATTTCTTGGATACAACACCAAAAGCACAGGCAACAAAAATAAAAATAGACAAAGGGACTCCATCAAACTCAAAAACTTCTGTGCATCAAAGGGCACAATCAAGAGAGTGAAATGGCAACCCACAGATTTGGAGAAAATATTTGCAAATAATATATCTGATAAAAGGTTGATATTTAGAATACATAAAGAACTTCCACAACTCAACAACAAAAAAAAACAAATAATGGGCAAAGAACATGAATAGACATTTCTCCAAAGATGATATACAAATGGCAAATAAACATATGAAACCATGGGCAGTTATCACTAATCATTAAAGAAATTCAAATCAAAACCACAAAGAGACATCATCTCACATCTATCAAACTATTAAAATTTAAAAATCCAGGTAGGATGATATGTACCTATAGCCCCAGCTACTCAGGAGCTGAGGCAGAAGGATCACTCAAGCTCAGGAGTTCAAGGCTGAAGTGCACTATGATCTCACCTGTGACTGGTCTGCTTTCCAGCCTGGATACCATAGAGCAGTGGTTCTTAATCTTCTAATGCCTCCTAATGCCACGACCCTTTAATACAGTTCCTCATGTTGTGGTGACCCCCCAACCATAAAATTATTTCCGTTGCTACTTCATAATTGTAATTTTGCTACTGTTATGAATTATAATGTAAATATCTGATACGCAGGTTGTATTTTCATTGTTACAAAGAGGTCATGACCCACAGGTTGAGAACTGCTGCCATAGAGAGAGTCCCATCTCTTAAAAAAAGAAAAAGAGAAAAAATTAAAAACACAAAATAACAAGTGTTAGCAAGGATGTGGAGAAATTGGAACTTTTTTTCACTGTTAATGAGAACATGAAATAATGCAAACACTATGGAAAACAATATATTTCCTCAAATTAGAAACAGAACTACTGTATGATCCAGAAATCCCACTTCTGAGTATTTATTCTAAAGAATTCAAAACAGAATCTCCAAGAGATTATTTGTACACCCACATTCACCACAGCATTATTCACAATAGCCAAGAGGTTAAAATAATCCAAATGTGTTTTGTACGAACAATGGAATATTATGGAGCCTTAAAAAGGAGAAATAATCTTAAGGCTATTATGCTAAACAGAATAAGCCAGTCACAAAAAGATATAAGCTGTCTGATTCCATTTATGTAAGGTGTATAAAGTAGTCAAATTTATAGAAATGGATAGTAGGAAGGTAGTTGCTAGGGGCTGGATGGAGGGGAGAATGGGACATCATTGTTTAATACGTATAGAGCTTTAAAATTACAAGGTGAAAAATCTCTGGACTATGAATGTAAATATGTTTAATGTTACCAAAATACACACTGAAAGATGGTTAAGGTAGTAAATTTTATGCTATGTGCTTATTACTACAATTAAAAATTTAAAAAGAAAGCCTAAACATAATTTCAGATAATAAAAATGTTTATAAAGGGAAAAACAGAATAAGAGAAAACAATTTAGAAAATGAGCACCTCCAAAAAGAAGGAAATTCAAACAGCCAATAAACATTTTTGTTGTTGTTGCAGTTGTCATTATTGTTTAGCAGGCCCAGGCTGGTTGGAACCCGCCAGTCTCGGTGTATGTGGCTGGTGCCATAACCACTGTGCTACGGGTGCCGAGCTAGCCAATAAACATTTGAAAAGATGCTAAACCTAATTTGTAATCAAAAAATTCAAATTAAATCAAAATGCCTTGACATTAGCTGGTAAAGTTGAAGATGTACATGCCCTAGAAGCCAGCACTTCTACTCCTAGATACATGAAACTCAGCATATGTACACCAGAAGACATAAGCAAGGATATTCGAGCAGCTTGGTCTGTAATAGCAAATCTTGAAAGTAACCCCAGTGCTCTTCAACTTCAAAATATGATATACATAAAATGGAATACTACTTATCAGAATGAAAGAATGAAACTGCTAAAGCTAGACAAGTCAACATAAATGAATCTCACAAATATAATGCTGAACCAAAAACAAAAAAAAACAAACGAAAAAAATACATAAAAAGTTTACTTATAGGCGGCACCTGTGATTCAGAGAGTAGGGCGCCAGCCCTATGTACTGAGGGTGGCGGGTTAAAACTCGGCCTCGACCAAACTGCAACAAAAAAATAGCCAGGTATTGCGGCGGGTCCCAGCTGTAGTCCCAGCTACTTAAGAGGCTGAGGCAAGAGAATCGCCTAAGCCCAGGAGTTGGAGGTTGCTGTGAGCTGTGACACCACTGCACTCTACCGAGGGCAATAAAGTAAGACTCCATCTCTAAAAAAAAAAATTTACTTATATTAAGTCTAAAAAACAAGCAAAGCTAAGAGGTAGAAGCAACACAAGTATCCATTGACAGATGAATGAATAAACATGACATTGTCTATACATACAGTGAAAAATTGTAGTCTTTAAAAGAAAGGGGATTCTGGCACACACTACAACATGGATGAACCTTGAGGACATTATGCTAAGTGAAATAAGCCCATCACAAAAAGACAAATACTGTGTGATTCCACTTAAAGGAGGTATCTAGAGTAATCAAATTCATAGAAACAAAAGGTAGCATGGTGGTTACTAGAGATTGGGGGAGGGCGAATGGAGAGTAGTTGTTTAATAAGTATAGAGTTTCAGTTTTACAAGATGAAAAAGTTCTGGAGATCTGTTGTGCAACATGTCAATTTTCTTAAGACTACTGAACTGTACACTGAAAGGATACAAAATTATAACTAGATAGGAGGAATAAGTTCTAGTGTCCTATATCATTGTAGAATAACTACATATAATTAACAATAATATATGATTTTTCAAATAGGCAGAAGGAGGATATTGAATGTTCCCAATACAAAGAAATGGTAAATTTTTAAGATGACAGATATGCTAATTATCCTGATCTGATCACTATACATTATATGTATTTAAACTTTACTGTGTACCTCATACATGTCTGATTATTGTGTTAATTTAAAAATGAAATAAATCAAAGAGTTATAAACATTTGAAATAATAAAACAAAATTATTATTATATAGCTACCTGGAAAATCCAAACAAATCAGCTAAAACCAACTATTAGTTTTGGCAGGCTACTTTTTAAAATATTCAAAAATTAATGAATGTCTTAGGTAGTATTACATAAAGTAAAAAAAAGATCAGCTCATAAGAACAACCTAAAATATAAAATGTCTAGGAACAAACTTTTTTTTTTTTTTAATGTGTAGAGCTCTGGGAGGCCAACGCAGGTGGATTGCTCAAGAGTTTAAGGCCAGCCTGAGCAAGAATGACAACCCAGCTCTACTAAAAATAGAAAAACTAGTCAGACATCCTGGCAGGTACCTGTAGGCCCAGCTGCTTGGGAAACTGAGGTAAGAGGATCATCAACCCAAGAGTTTGAGGTTGCTGCGAACTGCCAAGACACCACAGCACTCTACCCAGGGTGACAGAGTGAGACCCCATCTCAAAATAAAGCAAAACAAAAGTTTAGGATCCATTGTGCTACCTAAAAGAAGATAGGAATAAATGCAGAAGGACTTCATGTTCCTGAATAGGAAGATAATATTATAACAATGACAATTGTCTATAAACATAACAAAATTAAAGTATATCAATAGGCTCAGCGCCTGTGGCTCAGCGGGCTAAGGCGCCAGCCACGTACACTTGAGCTGGTGGGTTCGAATCCAGCCCGGGCCCGCCAAACAATAATGACGGCTGCAACCAAAAAATGGCCGGGCGTTGTGGCGGGCACCTGTAGTCCCAGCTACTTGGGACATGGAAGCAAGAGACTCGCTTGAGCCCAGGAATTGGAGGTTGCTGTGAGCTGTGATGCCATAGCACTCTATTCAGGGTGACAGCTTGAGGCTCTGTCTCAAAAAAAAAAGAAAAAATTTAAAGTATATCAATAAATAAAAGGCAATCTGAATAGAAAATGGTTAAGATGGTAAATTTTGTGTGATTTTTTCACAATTAAAAATAAATTTTGACGGGCTCAGCACCTGTGGCTCAAGTGGCTAAGGCGCCAGCCACATACACCTGAGCTGGTGGGTTCGAATCCAGCCTGGGCCCGCCAAACAACAATGACAGCTACAACCAAAAAATAGCCGGGCATTGTAGTGGGCACCTGTAGTCCCAGCTACTTGGGAGGTGGAGGCAGGAGAATCGCTTGAGCCCAGGAGTTTTGAGGTTGCTGTGAGCCACAGCACTCTACCCAGGGTGACAGCTTGAGGCTTTGTCTCAAAAATAAATAAATAAATTTTGACAGCCAGGCATTGTGGCTTGCACCTGTAATCCCAGAACTCTGGGAGACTGAAGCAGGTAGATTGCTTGAACTCGGGAGCTTGGGACCAGCCTGAACAAGAGTGAGATTCCATCTCTGGAAATAGCTGGGTGTTATGGTGGAGGCCTGTGGTCCCAGCTACTTGGAAAGCTGAGGCAAGAGAATCACTTAAGCCCAAGAGTTTGAAGTTAATATGAGCTATGACACCACAGCACTCTACCAAGGGTGACAAAGTGAGACTCTGTCTCAAAAAAATATATAAAATAAAATAAAAGTAAATTTTGGTCAGGTGCAGTACGGCTCATGCTTATAATCCTTGCACTTTGGGAGGCTGAGGTGGAAGGATTGCTTAAGGTTATGAGTTTAAGACCAGCCGAGCAAGAGCCAAATCTCATCTCTACAAAATATAGAAAAATTAACCAGTTGTAGTGGCCCATGCCCATAGTCCCAACTACTCAGGAAGCTGAAGCAGGAGGATTGGTTGAGCCTGGGAGTTTGAGATTGCTGTGAGCTGTTATGATATGGCATGACAAAGTAAGACCTTGTCTCTAAATGAGTAAATAAATAAATTTTAAAATAAAAAATAAGTACCTCCTAATATTTTGAAATAAAAAAGGAAAAACTCAAAAATTAAAATACTAAAAAACAAGCAAATGTTACAGAATATTAAAGAATGCATACATGAAAGTAAAACTATTTTTCAAAAACCAGGCAATTGTCACAAAAGTGAGAAATATGGTTACATCTGGGGAGGAAGAGGGAGATAAAATTGGGGAGGCAATAATGGAATTTCTGAGGTACTGTTTCCTAACTTGGTTACAGTTACATAGGTGGTCTCTTTGTTGTAATTATTCTTTAAATTAATTATTTGTATTTTATACATACTCTATACACATATTTCAAGATAGAAAAACAATGGTATAAGAGGAAAAATGAAATTAGTTGAACGTAATTCATGATATAAATTGGTCAAATGCACAAACTCCTATGATTATCCCAATAAATGCAAAAATGCCTTTGAAAAACTTCAAATCCATTCCTCATTAAAAGAAGAAAAGTCTCCCCCCCGGCGGAAGGGACTGCATTCATTCATTTCCTGGCCAAGGAACCCATACACCTATATATACCCTGAGGCTAGAGGCCTAGAGGAGGAGACGGGGAAAGACCGGGAGAGGAACGGAGAGAGCTTCTCTCTCCCTA
>CAUYRH010106692.1:0-10568 GCA_963574655.1 Perodicticus potto
CACTGCCCGTAGCACACTGGTCACGGTGCCAGCCATGTACACCGAGGCTGGCGGGTTCAAACCAGGCCCAGGCCTGCTTAAAAACAATGACAACTGCAACAAAAAAATAGCTGGGTGTTGTGGCAGGTGCCTGTAGTCCCAGCTACTTGGGAGACTGATGCAAGAGATCACTTGAGCCCAAGAGTTTGAGGTTGCTGTGTGCTGTGATGCCACAGCACTCTGCTGAGGGAGACAGAGTGAGACTCTGTCTCAAAAAAAAAAAAAAAAAAAAGGAAAAGCATAGAATAAAACCTAGAGTTCAAACAAGTGAATTTTTAAGGAGTGAAGAACATTTTATCATTTGGGAGGACAAAAGGCAAGGCCCTATCTAAGGCATATTTTTGATGGACGATGTCAGTAGAGTATTGAGAATTCTTGTGAGGGGCTCTCTCTTTCCAATGAAGACAGCAGCAAGAACCGTGGCTGAAAGGGGAATGAAGTCAGCAAGGCTTAATTAAGAAGAGTAGAAAGTATCATGGTAGACTTGGAGCCAGTTGACCAAGAATTAGGAAAAGTAGTGAGGTCAAGTGACTTAAGAGGCCATATATTTATGAGGATCCAAGTTAGAGCAGAAGGTCTGCTTTGATAATTTAGGGCATGCCGGGCAAAGAGCATCAAGGCATCCCTTAACACTACCCCGTATCGTATCCAGTATTTGGCTGGTCGTGTTGGACACACAGGGAAAGGAAGACAAAATACAGGGTCCTGACCAGTCCTACAAACCAGATGAGAAAAAGAAAGAATAGAGGGAGAACTGCTGAACTGATAAGGAAGTGGGGTGGAGGTGAGGTTATGAGAAAAAAGACATCCATCTCTTGCCATGTAACTGGCTGCTGAAGTTTAATGGCCCAAGATGAAGCTGCTTTGGGAAACCACAAATGTAGAATGTGGCCTGTGTAGGTGGGCAGAAGACAAGAGATGGATTAAAATGTTGGTGGGAGTACATGGAGTTAGAAAATCCAGTAACACAAGTCATTAGGCAAATGACAACCAAACACACCCACGTAGACGTATTTTGCTAATTTGCTGGATGATGGAGTTACATGGATCAAGCAGGGTGGGTGACCACAGGACAAAATTTGAGTGAAGGACAAAATAATTATTGATACTTTTCTCTAGCAGGCCAGAAGTGAGTCCCTGGCTCTTTGTGTCCACACATATGGATAAAAATATTTACTGAATGGGTCTGAGTGTCGTAAGCTTTCATATGAGCAGTGTTTGCCTCTACATAAAGTTTCCTCTAAAAGGAAATCCGGGTAGTAGCCCCTGTGTGCCTTTGTAGATCCTGCTATGTGCACATGTGGCTTTAAGAAATTGGAGCCTCTTGTATAAGCAGATGCCATCCAACCTCTGGAGTCCTGAATACTCTGCAGGATGGCAGGAGCGCTGCTTATTCCCCTCAGGTGCATCTTGCTGAGGCGATTTCTACGGAACAGTCTCTTAGCATTAGGAATCATTCCAGGCTTCTTCTTCAGGCACTGGGATCTATGAAGCATTCAGAATGAGTCTGTGATGGGAGCTATTTTAGCTTCATAAGATTTGCCCTCAGATTATACTCCACATTTCTTTTCCCCTTTCAAACATACTGGCCATAAAAATGTTTAATTGGCCAGAAGTCTCTCCAGAGGCATGGCGTTTCATTAACTCAAGGAGGCACCAGAGACGTTTTAAGAGATAAATCTGACCCAGTGAAAGCTAACATTTTGTAAGATTAGAAGCCTAGACTATAAAAGCAGTTTGCCAGGACATACATTTATAGCTTTTGCTTGGTGGACTTCCGAATTCTACTTCTAAAGCTCAAGTCCCTTTCGGCTACAATATGAGCAACATAGAAAATGTAAATAATTAGGGCTTGAGAGAGACCCTAGCCCATGTTCCTCAAAAAGCAGTCGAAGGTCTTTTATACTACAGTGGCCATTTCTACCTTAAAAGTGCACCCAATTCCAAAGCTGTCTTTACCGTTCTCGGCATGGGAGGACCTCTGTGGAGAGGTGATCAAAAGGACTCTCCTGGCTCAGGTGCCCTTTGTCTCAGAGGAAGGTGATCCACAGCATCTGGAGATGATGGAACGCATGATTAACGTTACCGCAGAGAATGATTAATATCTTCTTAGAGCACCTACTTCCAGATTATCCATCATTTCATTAGAGTGAAAAAAGTTCCCTGTGAAAAGGGGCTGGCCCTCTGAACCATGAATAACTCACCCACCCCTTGACATGTTTACTAATTGAGTAGCAGAGCGGGTTTAATACTTTAATATATTTATACTAAGCAAATTATGACTTTTTTTCAAGGCTCAGGGTGAGTGCAGGATTGTAGTGAAATAACAAAGTGCTTTTGTTTGGCAATTAAAGGTCATTTTATGATTAATACTAAACTTAACCCTTATTCTTGACAGAAAGCATTAATTTTTTTGTCATAAACCATTGACCAGATTTCTTGTGAGGGATTTTTGCTATGCAATATTGGTTAATTTACACTGTAGATGTGACATTTAAAAGATTCCTCATTAACCAGGCCCTTTGAAAGCATCTAGTTTTAGCTCGGGTCTTGAGTCCATGAATTTATTCAGTGCTTTACTTAAAGAGAGATTATGTATTTAGGAGAAGAAAGTACAGGAATGGTGTCAGATTTTCTGTATTTTCTTCATCACCACAACAGAATGAAATTGTCTTTAATGTAGCAGTGATGCCTCCAAATGCTACCACCCCAAAGTCCTAGAAATATAATATTAAAACTGTACTGTGGCTCAAAGGAGTAGGGCCCTGGCCCCATATACTTCAAGAGGTGGGTTCAAACCTGGCCCCGGCCAAAAACTGCAAGAAAACAAAACAAAACAAAACAAAACTGTATTCAAAATCATTTCATTCCATAAGGCTTATCTAGATAATGAATCAAGAACTGTTTTGTACAATCAAATCATAGACCACTCTTTTATTACCTAAACTCAAAATATTTCTGCTTCTGTTTCAATAACTTAATCATAAACTTTTCACTTCGATTATCTGAATAATTTGGAAAAATGTCAAATTCTTATTTGTCTTGAACTAGCTTCCATCCTGCCCCATTCTCAATACTACAGGTTGGTTTTCAAGACTTTGTTTTTCGATCAGTCATTTGGGAGCATAAGAACACACATAATTGGAAAATTCCCCCCTTGAGGAGGCTCAGGACTCCCTCAGTGTGGGGAGTCATCTTCTCAGAGCCTGAAGATCAGGAAACGTCTCGGCCCATGTTGTTCTGCTCACCATCCGTGTGACTCTGAGTGTGTCACTCCTAGTGTCAGGTCACCTGGAAACTGAAAGCTTAGGCAAAATGATCACTCAGTACCTGTGACATTAATGACATGGATTTAATGAGCAATTTTGATACTGTTTGCATGATTTTCACATGACATCTTGTATCATAACGAATTCTTCCTACATTTCTAAAAACGATAAGTAATATTTGGTGTCCTGTTAATCGTGTGTTGTATCATTGGTGGGAAGTGCATGCGGATATCCACATATCAGAAAGCTCAATTCCCAGAAATTGCCTTACCCTTAAATTAGAGTTCCTCAAACTTTTTTTTAAAAGAACCAGCTGATTATAAAGACATTTATTTCAGGATCTTAGAAAAGATCCAAAAAAGAAAATGCAAGAGGACACAATTCTTCTCACATGTCTACGAATAAAATGTTTTGTTACTGCAATGCCCTAAGTGATTATGGATTATCAAAACCAGATTCAAGCATATCTGCTCCACTGCACTGTAGCTACTGCAAACTGGAAATAGATTCAATGACACGAAATCCAGGTTCTAAACAGAGAGCTACGCTGTGGCCTTTTTATAAGCACGCAGTAAAAACAACAGACTAAAACTTAAGGGTGGCGCCTGTGGCTCAAGGAGTAGGGTGCCGGCCCCACATACCAGAGGTGACGGGTTCAAGCCCAGCCCCAGCCAAAACTGCAAACAAAACAAAACTTAAATACCTGTTAGAAATGCCAAACTAAATGAAGTTAAGTAAATTTCTTTGTCAATACACTTTTTAGATCCTTGTGAATTTTCCAGAAGGCAATAGAGGTCATTGTACTTATCAGACAAATCTGGTCCATTGAATTTGGTACCATTCATTTATTTCTGTTACCCCCTTTTTAGATTAAGATTCAGCAAAAAGCAATTGTATGCAAAAATATGCATATGAACTACCATATATTACTATAAATCTATATGATAGTTACTGATGTTTGTAATTGTGGTTTCAGATGGAGAATCAGAAAGTATTTGCTATAATTATGAAGAAATAAATACCCCAATGATAGATATAAAACCCAACAAGAACAACTATGACACAAGATCTAAAAATGATTTAGCTTTGGTAAAATGACTCAGCCAGAGTATCTACTGACTATTTACTATATATGGACACGTGTGACTAAGTTTGGAATAAGAAAATAATGTGAGGTATTGGCCACTGGCTTTTTCTTAGTGAAAATATCCAACTACCTGGGTGAAGTGGGGACTTTAGAGTCATATCAATACAGACTTAGTTTCTTACCAAAGCTTTAAAAGATACTGGGGGAACAGGCTGTGAAACCAGAGCTCTATTGTGGTCAGATCAGGGGGCCTTAGACAAGTTCTTACCCTCTAGATTGAGCTAATAAACATTTTCACTCTAGACATTTCTGACTGATCAGGAGGAACTACTCTGCTTTTTAGGGTGATTGATCCTACCTGGGTGGTTCTAGCTACAGCCAGAATATTTATTTATTTTATTATGCCTATGGATGCTTCAAAGATTTCTTTCTTCTGTTGTATCATGGCACAGTGTTTCATTAGCTCAAAGAGACATCAGAGACCTTTGGAAGGGATGAAGAAATCAATCAACCCTGAGAAGTAGGTGGTCTCTTTAGAAACTTAATTCCTACTTCTGTAACTGAGGTCATAGCTCTTTAGACATTGAGTGGCATATTCTCAATCTGAGGGTGCTGATGTTCCAGGAAGGTATGCTTTTGTGGTCAAGAATACCTGAGTTCCAATTCTGGATTTTCCACCTATATAGTATGTTTGGTCAATTTGACTACCTAACATATATATTTGAACCTCGATACTCAAAATATAGTCTATGATTCATGGACACCAATATTCTCTGGGAGCGTGTTAGACATGGAAAAAAAAATCTCAAGACCTACTAGATGAGAATCAGAATTTTAACAAGGTATCAAGTGTGCACATCACAGTTCGCAAGGCCCTATCAGAGATGATGATGACACAGAAATTCTAGAAGTCAGAAGTTGAAGGACTATAAACAGTATAAACTGTGACACACAGGAAGTACACTATCACAACGAATTAGATAATGATCACAATGAATCATAATCAGCAATGGTTATACTAAGATCAAATCTCTGAAACTCTTTGAATTATCGAATAAGATGTTCCCTCCCACATCTTTCCATTTGCAGAGAAAAGAACATACCACAGTCACCTCCTGTTGGATTCTGTGGTGACCTCAGCGTTCTGTCATTACCCATCTTCGGATATTGCAACCACTTCTTGGGGATTCATTGCAACCTTGGAGAGTATAAAATAGGACAAAATTCTTGATTAGCATTAACTCTGACTTTAAATATTTTTCTTCACTTTTTTTCAGCTCTGGAATTTCAATATTAAGTTTCATAAAAATCTTCTTTCAGTCAACTACATTCAACAATTCTGGGTTCAAGTCCATTTCCCTTCTGTAACTTTTGTCTAACATTATTCTGGTGCTATAGCATCCTAGGACAACTTTTTTGTTGTTGCTGGTTTTATGAATATTGTAGACTCCTGACCATTCAAGAGGAATAATTCGATAAAGAAAATGTGACATTTTTACTTGCCCAAAGGCAGCAAGGCCCCCTGCCTTCTACTCATGAAATAGGAGAGCATATCACTTTGTTTTTCACCATAGGCAAAACTTGTACGGTTGTGTGTGTGTATAACAGAATAAGAGAATCTACAGCTGGGAATTTTTGAAAGGCCTTTATTGATGTCTTACTTTCTAAGGAAGAAGAAAATCATCAGAAAAACAAATCTGGCCAAAATTCTTTGAAGAAAAGGGCAAAAGAGATGAAGAGAGAAAACTACAGCAAATATCCAAAGACAAGCTCTCATCAAAGGGTTTGGTGTTTTGTTTTGTTTTGTTTTTCCCCTCAAATCTCTGGGGAGTCTGTTCGGTTTGGCAAGAAAAATGAAACTGTGTAAGTCCTAGACCTCTGTACCAACTATGAAATTTGTAACTTGGAGCAAGTTACTTAACTTCTTTAGACCTCAATCTCTCCATCTGAAGAAGAGGAAATTAACCCTGCTATCTCATATTGATCTGTGAGAATTAAATAGTTTGAAGGGAGAGTGCTAGTCACATAGTGGCTATTGCAAATATGTCCCCTTTCTTCAAGATCACTCACTGTTTCCAGAATGGCATGTATATTTCACGAAGATTCAACTTCAGCCTATCTTTTCTCCTTAAGATCATGGCCTCTGGGGCACAGGTGCACATGGGTGAGAGGACCCTAAGCGTTACTTAAGCTGCAGCTCCAGAAGACCTCTGGCCAGCCGCACAGACCCCTCCCCACCGTCAGGCCTCCACGTTCCCAGTCTGGTGGCTGTTTGTCCTCCTCTTTGCCCTCTCTGCTCCGCTGCGATCATCCCGGATTTTCCCTCTCTGCGACTGCTGTCCAGACCAGCTGCACCCACTACATCTTCAGCAGTGGACCGAGGAGGGTATTAATCATATTTTTGAGGAGGACACTGTGCTATTTATCTCTCTGACACCTCAGCGATGGGCCGCCCAGGCCTGCCCACAGTCCATTGACTGGTGAGATTACACATTACCTTGCTCCATTGCCTTTCCCTGCCCTCCCCATTGACTGGCTGTTCAACAGTGGAGTTGTGTTTGTTCAATCAGACATAATTTATACCTTTTTGTTCTTTCTGGAGAGTGCATGCTAATATTTAGTTGAAGTGCAGCATTTTAAGTCTAATTTCAGGTTAAACCAAACAGACCAAAGATGCTAAAAAATTCTTCTGTGATCCCCTCTCCTACTGCCACCAAATACCATTGGAATTATAGGAACATGTGTGCTTCAACCAGCAGCTGCTTTTGCTGAATGTATGATTGGGTTTCCAAGCTTCCAGGGTTGCTGTTATAAATTGAGTACAGATGTGCATTTATACATGGCCTCTACCTCCAAGTTTAGCAGTTGCCTATGGAGGAAGAGCTTACCCTTTGCTCAGATTCTGTGTCATTCCCATAATTCCTTTCTTCCTTTATGGGTCATCTCTCCGTCAAGTTCTTCTGGTTTGTTTGTCTTGTGCATTGCATAGGTTCATTTGTACTTATCTTCTCACTTCTCAACTCTCTTATTTTAAAATGAAAAGAAAGAGGGAGGGTAGCAGGGCGGCTTAATGACAGCTAAAATCCAAATATGTAAATAGCATTAATAATTAAATTAATGACTGATTAGCTAATCAGTAAGCTTAGTAATAAACTGGCTGCAGAGGGACAAAAGGCCCTGGCTCACTTCTACCCTCCAGACTGACTTGGTTCTTTGTTTTCAAAAGCATTGTTCCCTTAAATGCCTTTCCAACATAATACTTGGATGGAAAATCTGCTGGATTATGCTGAACAGGTAAGTTAAAGAAAAGAAAGAAAAAAGAAAAGAAACATTCAATCAAGAGTTCTCTGAACTGTTCACACATTTTTCCATCAACTAATTATTACGTCCCTACTATGTGCCAAGGGCTGTGCAAAGCAGCTGAATTAATTTTGGCTTTATACACATTCTATTTGACTTATTTATTTACTGTTTAGTTATTGTAAAAAGACATTATGGTTTTCTGTGTTAATATAAACCTAGAAATGCCAACTTCTCATTATGTTGTGTGGCTCACGTGCCCTACATTAGAAGGTGGAAAGTTCTATCCTCTGGCTAAGTTTTAGTAGCAGGGAAAATAATTGAGTAACAGTAGGAAGTCTGAGTTGGGAGGCACATCTGACTGTTGGAATCCTGACTGTACTCACCTCTATGAGTTTCAGTTTTCTTTTCTAAAAGACAAGAATAGTACCACTAAGTTAGTGGACTGTAATGAGAATAAATTAAGATTGATTTTTTAAAGGGCTCAGCATATAGAAAACATTCAATCCATGCCAATTTGGTCATCATAATTTGTATTAGTGAATGGAAACAGACCTATTCTGAAAGGAACATTTGATTTATTTATTTTTTTTTCTTTTTGCAGTTTTTGGCTGGGGCTGGGTTTGAACCTGTCACCTCTGTTATATGGGGCTGGCACCCTACTCCTTTGAGTCACAGGCGCCACCCAAGGAACATTTGATTTTTAAATACACTATCAAGCCTGCCCGTTTTCAGGAAATCTAGGGAAATACACTGTATTTGTAGAAGGGAGGAGCAAACTGCATCAGTGTGCGCTGCAGAAGCATCCTGGGGTTCTGCTGCTACCTTGGCTCTCTGTCTGCAGCGCTGCCCGCCGGGTGGGCGTAACCCAAGCCTTCCTCCACTGGGTTATGCACCAACGTTGCTCCATGGCTTTCAGGCTCCATAAGTGCATTCAAATTGTCTCTCTTATGGTGATCCTTTCCAAAGTCACACTTTGTATGTACGTATATGTGTGTGTATACATACACAAGGTCTGACAATTAAGTTCGTGAATTCATCCTAGAAAAAGTACTACACCCCTCATTGCTGAATTTCACTAGGGTCACCTTCACAGTACTCCCTGGGGAAGCCATGCACTGATGCCAGCACCTAGTCCACCCTTCAAAGCAATTTTAAAACTCTTGTTTCTGGAATGGCCAACACAATTGTTGTGATAGGAGGCCTAACAATTAAGTTCATGAACTCATCGCAGAAAAAGTGCTTTGAAGGGTGGGCTAGGTGCTGACACGGGTGCACAGCGTCCCCAGGGGAGCACTGCAAAGGTGACCGTGGTGATATTCAGCAATGAGATCTGTAGCACTCTTTAGAGGATGAATTGGCAAACTTATTTGTCCAGTCTGGTATATTCTATATATGTGTGCGTATATATGTTTAAAATGTATACGTCTATAAATGTTCTGGCATGGACGGACACTTCTCCAGGCCCAAGGCACAGTTCAGTGAAAGGTGTGTATTGGAGCCAACGTGGCCTAGCATAAATCTTGGCTCTACTCTTTACTATGTGGTTTTGATGACTTTTCTAAGCTTCGGTTTTCTCATATATAAAAATATGGATGGCATTTCTGCTTTGCAGGGTTGTCATGAAGACTGAACGAAGTACCGTGCATGAAGTAGGAATCCAATCAGTGCCAGTCTCTCTCCTTCATTCCTTCTTTCCTTCATTTTTCTTCCTTCTGCATTTACCTTCTTGTTATTATAATTAAATGACATTGAATAATGAAAAATTATGAGCTCTAAATGGAAAAACATTTTGTCGAATCTTGGATACATTATTTCGCATTTCTGATTTCAGTTTCCCTCTATCTAATAGAAGTATAATTACATATACTTCTTGAGTTTGCACCAGTAGGACATTTGAGGATGATGTGATTTGCATCATGTTCCCAATAGAAAATCAATATGTTGTCTTCCTTTTTCCTTCCCCACTTCTCAGCAGAAAATGAGGACAAGGCCTTCCTTCCATCCGGTTTCTTACTGCCCCAGTTAAGAAGTCAAACATTTTAAAAACAGTTCAGTTGAGCTAGTTCAATTAAGCGGAATAAAGTATTGCACAAGCTTCTTCCACATGCTTCTTTGGAGATCTTAGTGAATGAAAGGACATGAAATGAAGAACTGAGGCAACTTCTCTCCATAATCGTTGGAAAGACAAGCGCTGCTGCTCTTCCTTGATCTCTTGTGGTTATTCACATGTATGATTTTCTTCCCATAACTGTCTAGTCATTTCTATCTATTGCATATATGTGGCTACCAGCCCTAGTCCTACATGGGAACTTCTGAACTGCCCCCAAATTACATAGTAATTCTTTTGTGTCTTTTCATTGAAACTTCCAAGAGAGAAAATCTGATTGATACCACTTCAATGCTTCTGGAGAAGAAGTCTGCATGTCCTGGGCCCTTTCCCAGCTTGTCAACTGGCTCAGTGGTAACAGGTGGTACAATCAGTGGCCATTTCCATAGACACCAGACAGAGATTCTCTGGTGAGCGGTGAGGGTTGCAGTTGAAAGCAGAATGGGATTTTCTCATTTATTATGTGAAAACATTTTCCTTCTAAGATGTACCATAAGTGTGATCCCACCATTTGCCCTCTCTCCACCCACCCTTCCCCTCCCCTTCCCTCCCTTTCTCCTTTGCCTGTCTTCTTGTGCTATAATTGGGTTATAGCCTTCATATGAAAGCTATAAATTAGCTTCATAGTAGGGCTGTATACATTTGATACTTTTTCTTCCATTCTTGATATACTTTGCTAAGAATGTGTTCCAGCTCCATCTATTTAAATATGAAAGAGGTAAAGTCTCCATCTTTCTTTAAGGCTGCATAATATTCTATGGTA